>JASANA010000107.1:0-27884 GCA_030248095.1 Ptycholaimellus sp. GST1_10
GACCCATCCTCACTGCACTGGGACAGAGCATGGGTGGAGCAGTACACTGAAATCGCGCTACGTGAGAGCCGTGTTCTGATACATGTTTGGTGTTGCTACATATCAGGCCATGGGAGCTGCGCAGGGCAACTGCCCATGATTGAAGGGTTGCTATACTTTTCAGATGGGCCCATCCTCATCGCACGGGGATAAGCATGGGTGAGACAGCGCACTGAAATCGCGCTACGTGAGAGCAGTGTTCTGATTCATGATTGGTGTTGCTACATATCAGGCCATGGGAGCTGCGCAGTGCAACTGCCCATGATTGAAAGGCGCTGTGGAACTGTTCAGATGGGCCCATCCTAATTGCACTGGGATAAGCGTGGGTGGAGCAGCACACTGAAATCGCGCTACGAGAGAGCAGTGTTCTTATGCATATTTGGTGTTGCTACAGATCAGGCCATGGGAGCTGCGCAGTGCAACTGCCCAGGATTGAAGGGCGCTGTGGCACTGTTCAGATGGGCCCATCCTCAATGCACTGGGACAAGCATGGGTGGAGCAGTGCACTGAAATCGCGCTACGTGTGAGCGGTGTTCTGATGCATGCCACAGTGGTTCAAGGCTTACTTGTTTGGGAATATTTGTTTAATGCCTGCAATTTTTCCCTCCTGGAAGCCTGCGCAGATCTTAAACCAAGATAAGGTGCAGATTTTCGAAATTTTGAGCACTTTCCCGAAATTTGTGCAAGCTCTTACAGGGTCTATCGTCTTCCGCAGCCCCGATTTACCCCAGAAACATCTTAAAATATTTGCAAGAAGCTGTCCCCAGACTGCGCCGAAGGCCGGAAGAAAACAGGGCCTTCCTCTATTATATATGGACTAGGTTCAGCTTCGCCGTCGCCTACGGCGACTATATGGAACCAGCTACAGAATTCATTTAATTCTACATTGTTGAAAACCAATATTTGGAAGGAAGTGTTTATTCTGAAAATGGTTTGGGGGGACAATTGAACTAAAATTTAGTCATGTTTTTTAGTTTTCATGGCTTGACATGCATGATTCAAAAGCAGAAGATTTTCTCTGAAAAGATTTGCAGAAGAGAGGCAAACGGCTAGAGGGGAATGGCTGCGGCAAATGGCCAGGGGTGCTAAAATTTACTGGGGGATCATGGTTAAGAGAGGGTGCTAACGTTTCAATATCGTTGGGGAAACAATTAAACTAAAATTTATTAAGGTTTTTGATGCTTTTTTTTATTGCTTGGGAGAAATCTTATTGCTTGGCTGGGTGAGCAAACGGCTGGGGGGGAGGGCTATGGCTTGGGGAGTGGAAACGGCTGGGGCCTGGTACAAGCAGTGGTTGGGCTTCGCCGTCGCCTACGGCGACTCAAGGCAGCTATTTTAATTAATAAAAAATATTTCGAAATTTCCTTTTACCAGGTTCAAGATATTACCTTGACGGATGTACCTGCCAAAAATCAGCTGATTTCACTGAAAACCCAGCGATTTATGATTTCTGGTAATTTGAAACATCAAAAAAATATATATTTATATATATATATATATATACGGACAGACGGACGCAAAAATGGGGTAACTGGTTAAACTGGCCTTGGCCGCCCGCTGCTTTGGCCAGGGCGCCAGAGCTCCTCCGGCCTCCAGGCATGGGTGATATGGCCCCTACGCTTCGCCTAGCATGCGAAGGCCTATGGCCGCGCTAAGCATAGCCCACGGCCGCGCAAAAATTCGATTGTTATTGGTGTCAGTGAATATGTGGCTACAGCATCGTAGCATCTGTCATGAAAGAGTATTTGCAGGACACGGAATATCGACAAGCAGCCTTGAATGTGAAGAAGCACACTGGCATCGTAGCAGAAATACGCTACAAACTTGGACTCTCGTGATTCAGTGCAGTCGCGATAGTTGATGCAATTGAATGTTGATGGGCAACAGGAGCAGTGAAAAACATTGCAAGCAAGTAAATATGGCCCCGTAGGCAGAGTTCAGTGTAAATTTCACTCCGTTAAGGAAATATAAAAATAGGTTTTGCATGTTTAGAGACCAAGCATTCCATTGCTGAGTTGATACCATGGAAGCGGAGATATCTTTTTCCAATGAGCCCAATTCAATGACAAAAGGTCGGCTTGAAAATAATGTATGGGACAACAGACGCCTACGGCGATTAAAGAAAATTTTTGTTTCGACCAGAAAACGGTGACTACAATTTTTCAAATGAACTTGTTTGTTTTATGGATTTGCTAATGCAGTTCCATTTTTGTGTTAAATGCAGTAGTGAATAATAGGAAGAGCAAGCAACGACAGCAGTTTTCAATGAACCCAACAAATGCCAAGAATGATGTTTGTGTCGGACAGCCTAATAAGGGAACTCATTCGCCTCCAAATGGAAGGAAGCAGAAGAAGAGGTGAAAGCGATGTCACAGCTGTAATAATCCTCCCCATGCGCGTTGTCACAATGTTCGCAGTGGGTCCAGTATCCACCGTTCTCCTTGTAGCCAGGAACAGCACCCAGGATATCAGCGCAATTCTAAATTCCACCTAAGATGAGTAAAGAAAGCGGCAGGGTGGAAGAGAGGTGAACTGAGAGTGGGTAGTAGCCGTGGAAGAGCTGGCATCGGTTCCCCACATCATGCAGGATGACGGTGAGGTGGCGACCTGCCGAAATGGTCTGTTGCAGCAGCTCAGCTACTGCCGTCGGCTCATAGATTTCTAGAATCTCGACGTGGGAAAGCTGCAAAGAAAACCCAAAATCTCGTTAGTAGTCAAAAGGACATTGGAACAGCCGGAAGATGTGGAAGAAAGGTTGGTGGCAAAGACGGATAGTGGGCAAAGTCGAGCTTGAGTGTGAGGGAGGCGAGGCTGGCCGGGAAGTCGGCGGTGTCGAAGTATGTCCGAGGCAGTGACAGCTTCGTAATTCCCGTCTCGCGCAAGCTCAGCAGTGGCAGATGGAACGCAGTGCGAGTATCCAGTGTCAGCGACGTCAGCTGGGGCATTCCACTCAGCGCTGTGGATAGAGAGGAAAACCACTGCTCCCTGAAATTAGCAGCCACTGGTGGAAGACTGCACAAAAAAGCCATGAAAGAAAAATCGTCAATTTCGTAGCTATAAGGAGTGTAAGATTGCTCTGTCATTTTAGTAACAATGTCGCAGCAACTGCTTTAAATAGGGAAAAAAGTGCCGAAATTTGGTGATAAAAGACGAAAAAACTAAAGAAATTGTAATAACGTGTCTATCCCGCACACTTGAAGCACGTGAAGTTGATGGAAGTTGTACATGCCAAGAAATGCAACGAAAGTGATGGCATGTTCCTCCCTCGAGATGTGCACCTGAAGATAATGAGCGGCCCTGAAGTGTATTTCACAGTAAAATGCAAATGACTTAGTTGCTCAAGATATTATTGTTGTAAAAATAATTACTTGATTTTTATCTCGAGTCATATGCTCTGAGGGAAAAAACTTAATTTAACTTGCCAATGGCATCGGATTTTCGTTATGATTGTCAGTTAATTACGCAATATGTTATAAAAACCCGAAATCGAATTAAAGGCAAAAAAAGAGTAAATTAAATCAGATGTGCAGAAGAAATGACCCAGGAGAAGGCCGAAGGTTGAAATAGCGAAAGTTATTAACCGGACGAGAATTGGTAATGGTCTTGAGTGATGAGGCACTGAGCTGTGCGACGGAATAGCTGATGCCATGTAGCTGAACAACCTGAGCCAGCGTGGCATTGCCAAATATGGCTTCGCGAACATGGCGAATGCGTAGACTGATGTCCGCCAGCCTCTCCATGCCTACAACATATGGTCTGCCTTTAAACGCTAAGTTTCCCTTAAGCCAAAAATCTACAATGCTTGGATAACAGGCTATGAACGAAAGTGGAATGGTAGGGCAGTACTTACATGTTTGTGGTTTCGCCATGCAGTTATAGCAAGAAGTTACTAAACACACCACCGCAAGGGCCCAACTGAGAAAAAGGGCTCCTTTTGAGGCAGAATAGTATCAAGCTTGCAAATAGTTGACAGGGAGCAAAAATTCCGTCAAATGAAATTAGCGTCTCAAGTCTAATTAATGTACAGATTTAAAATCATTGGCAGAGAAGGGGGAAGTTCAGTAAATATAGTGAATTCCTTTTTCGGGCACCATTTTAGGTTTTATGTTTGTATTGATGACTGCAATGAAGTAAATAGGGGCAAGCATATTGTGAATTGTTAATGAAGATTTGGCAGGAATAGTTTAGGTAAGGGTTTCTAAATAAATCCAGCAAATAAATAGTCCCATTACAGTTTTTAAGGGCAAGAGTAGAAATATTAAAATACGTTTAAACAAAAATAAATTGTTATTTGAAGTTTTTTGTAATTTTGCTTGAAAATATAAAACTGGTTTTATTCCAGCAAGTATAGGCAAGTGCAAACGTTAAAGCAAATATGCTCTGATAAAAACGTAAAAAAATAAAACATGAGAAAAATGAAAATTTGACTGTGACAGTATTTAGGTGTTTGAGTTTGATATATGTTGGCGAAGTTATTTCTTTCTGCAGTTTATTTTGATAACAGATAATGGAACGGAAACGTTAATGACATTATTTATTCTAATTTTTACTTCCTTCAATAAGAGAGATTTACTTAAACCATCCTGCAGGACAACACTCTTTGAGACACGGGTAAACGCGCGCGTTCAAACAGAGTGTTAGTGCATTGTCATGTGGACCTTTATTTAGCCTATGGGATTGGGAGTCTGCACCTTAAACATAAGGTAAAGGCGTTTTCACGCATTCACCTTGTGCAAAAGGCTACAACATGCATTTGCCTCCCAAGAAGCTGCGGTTCACGATTGACACTAGTCCGCAAGCAGTTCACTGGGAGTACAGATGATGTTTACAGACTGTATAATATTAGTAAGAGTAATTCATGCTAGCTTTAAACATGCTTCTAAAACCAATCCGCCTGCATTAGGCATACATGATAGCAAGAGATTGTTTTGAATTTTGTTGGCAGTGGCTGCACTGTGAAGGGGGGCCTATCTCAGACATACGCCAGACACTGAAATGTTTCACTTGGAATACTCAACTCAAACTTTCAGAATGGCACAAAGCGAAGGGAAAGATGTGGATGGAGATGAGGGTCAGGTGCCAGACGATTCTCTTTTCTGTGGCCAGGAGATAAAGACTGGGCGTAGAAGGGCAGAAAAACGAAACAAGCACTTTCGCCACTTGGACGCAGCTTTAGCCTTACGCTTTCCTAAATGGGAGACTGGTCATTGCCGTGAAGAAGCGCGGCACATCAGCTGTCTCAGGTTCTAATTCTTAGCACTGTTTCGTTTAGGAAGGATACAAATTGAAGGCCTATACTGGTGACAAGCAGTATACAATATCATGCTGAATAGTCTGTTTGATTTCAGATTGATTTCAGGTTGATTTAAGATTGTATGTGTCCAGGTGCACATGATTCCTCATGAATTCTGGATTCTTCCATGGAGCATGTCAGATTAGGGAGCATGATCGCAAATGCAGAAAAGGTGCTGGCATGCTTTGAGCAAGATGGAGGAGTGAAAGCAGTAGCAGACGCTGTGATGGACCAAATCATGAATGGGCACGGGCACTCACTTCATCCTGTACAACAGCCTTAGATTAACGTTAGAAGGAAAGAAACAGGTAATTGACCTCCAGCAACTCAGGGTAGGTTAGATTGTAGATGTGAGGAGTGTTGTTCACAAAGAAGGTGGGGTTTGGCATGACGCGTATGTCAGCCCGGCTCCTCACACGAGTCAGAGCAACATAGCTCTGCCCATGTGCAAATGTGTTCTCCTACAAGTTAATTTAAGGACCCCTGAATGCTTCATGTAAAAGAATGAATAAGAACGTGCATGTCCAGGCCAGCCCGATCCAGCGTTTGCCCTTGGCTTTTGTTGAAGGTCATTGCATAGGCCGCACGAATTGGAAATTGGCGCCTTTCCACTTGCAGACCACGATCGTCCCGCTGCAAATACTTGAATCTTGAACATTGATGCTTATGTAGTGACAAATACCTGGAACAGAAATTTGATGCGAGGAATGTCAAAGAGCATCTCCTCGCCAGTTTCACTATCGATGACACCAATCTGTAGCAGAAGGTGTGATGGGCGGACAGCGCGTAGGATTGCCTCAAATCCATGAGCTGATATCTTAATGGCAATGAAAGGCAAAAACCTTTGTTGAGTTGACCAGCCGGGAGTCGAAGGAGAGGTTGCGAGTGATAATGACGATTGAGTTGATCTTGAGTCGGAGGACATGCGGAGGAATGCCAACTTCGTTGAACGTGGCAAGGGCATCTCTGCTGAGGCCGAAGTCTGTGTTGTCATCACAGCGGACGCGGTCAGCGCTGAGGAGGGTGATCCAGTCTCCAGGAAGGCGACTCAAGACTGTCCCATTGATGGTGTCGATGTTGTCGTTTGTGCCAGACAGGATGGCTCGCCGCATGTTGGGTATGAGGTGGGCTTCATTGATGACTGGGTAGACGAAGTTGATGAGGTTGTCCATGCAGTTGACTGAAGCGACGAGTGGGATGGGGACGACGGGGGTTGTGGCCTTGGTGTTGGCGGAGCTGGATGGCAGCCTGATGGTAGGTGCAGAGCCATTGCCAATGGCCAAGCACATGGCGGCGTACTCGGGGTCATGACGCGAGCGGATGTTCTCTGTGAGGTGCAGACGAGGAGTTGCTTGGAAGGTGGGATCAGCTTTCACACTGGCAGCGACCACGTCAGCTCTGCTGCCATGCTTCACCACGGGAGGTATCTGCCGAAAGTCGCCGACAAAGAGGATGACTTGATGGTGAGGCGAGTGGAGGTCCTTGAGCAGGCGGAGGAAAGCATGGTAGTGGTACTTGTTGACGTTGGCGAACTCGTCGTAGATGAAGAGTCGCGTGTGACGAAGGAACTCAGCACGCTCGCTGCCCATGTCCACGGCGCAGGTCTGGTTCGGCTCAGGGAAGCGGCTGAGCCTGATGGCGGAGTGGCCAGTGATGCCTCGCCCGTAGTTGGAAGCTGCGATGGCAGTAGAGGCCATGCAGAGTACGACCATGCCCTGATGGCGAAGATGTGCTGCTAGGAAGTTGGTTACTGCCGTTTTTCCACATCCACCTTGAAAGTTGCCAGGTAAGATAGTCACATGATATTGAAGAATAGCTACCAGGTGCGTCCAGGTAGAAGAAACTTCTTAGTGTAGCTCTCCTGTAGGAAGTGCTGGTGGCATTGGAGGGGCCAGACGTGGGCCACTGGAAGGCAGCCTCAGGCCCAATCGCTGAGAGCACCTCATCCGCAATGTTCCGTTGCTCTGAAGGAAGTTAATCTTAAATTATGACTGTTGCTGGCCTGGCAAACCCAGTGTCAGCAGGCCTTTCCAGTGATTGATGTAGTTCTGCAGCTGATCCTCCCGCTCAGCCCAGAAAGAAAGCTCACGAGCAAGCTCAGTGGACATGTATGTGCAACTTGGCAAACCTGAGGAGTAGGTACCAATGAATGGAAGCTATGGGAGCATTTTCAGTGAAACCTTCTCCTTCCAAGGTTTTGCCATGATGGGATAGACGGCGGCGGATATCGCCTAGGGCAGCATTGAAGGCTCGATTCCAGCTCGCTGCAGAAGAGGGATTGTCAGGTTCGTTGCAAAGCTCCTTGCGCAAGCTGTCCCAAATTTGCCGTGCGCAGAAGTCTGCTGCATCCTGGCGCGTCACCATCATGATGACGAAAAGGCCCCGAAGAGCTACAATGAATACCTCCAGGAAAGGGTCAGGCAGTGATTGCAAGCACCTTGTGGCAGCATGAAGTGAGCAGCCTCTTGAAGGCATTTGGTGTACTCTGAGTTGGTGGCCACAAGCCCATGGGCTAGCGCTGCTTCTTGAAAGGTGCCCAGGACTTCTCCACGAACAGTCCGCAGCTCCTGGTAGCTTCGAGCAGCAAAGCGTTGCAGGAGGACCCGCAGGTAGTACAGCTCACTGGGGATGCCAACCACCTAAATGCATCTATGTCCTCAGAGCATTGGGAGCAGGGCAGGGTTACCCAATGCAGCCTGACTATGAGGTCCTCGCGTACACAGCATTGCAGATGGTGCTTGCCATCTGGATGTGCCAATGAAGTTGAGGAGGCTTTGTTGACATCGTGGAAGCACTCGTAGTAGTCGCAGAGGGTGAGTTGGTCAAATTCGGGCTGTGGGGGGCGGTTGAAGTAGCGTGTGAGTTCAGATGTCTTGCGCAGGGCTGTTTCTGGGTGTGTCTCCTCGAAGACGATGTGGTCCTGGCCTTGCAGGTGGATGGCGATTGCTTTGACAGCTGGCAAGCGATGTTGAAGCTGGAAGCCGAAGATGCGCCAGAATGCCTCAGAGGCGCTGAGGTAGCGGTTGTTCTCATACTCCGATATCTCGTTGATTGGCTGCCCGCTCTCCACTACGGCTGCTCGCACGCGATCCTGGCCCTTTGTAGCGTACTTGAAGAGGTACTTCACTGCCCTGGTTGTGTTGGCTATCTCCACGTTGATGTGGGCATCATATTTCCAACTGAAACGTTTCATGGTTTTTAAAGTAACCTCCAAATAGAGGAGTGTACAGGAGGATTGGGTTGTAGGGGACAATGTCGACGTCGGTGATGATGTGCTCCTTTGCTCCCCGTCGCTTTGTGGCTGAGGTGAGACAGGGCCGTCGGTACATGTAGTAGCCCCGCTCATCCAGGTAGGAGACGTCGGTTGCTGGCTTGGGGTAGTGTTTTCTGCAGCGCCGCGGAGTGCATTCCATGCAAACGCAGTTGGGGTCGCGTGCGCCGCAGGGCCCATGCACCATATGCTTCAGCACCAGTTGTCGAAGTGCTGCCTCATCCTCGCCAGGAAGATCTGCTCGTATGATACTGTCCACCTCTGCTGTTGTGAGTTTCCGCCCATAGCTCAGTATGATGTGAGCGTGTGGAAGTCCTGCAAAAGAAAATCAAAACTTGATTATTCAGGAGGTGGCACCCGCAAAGAACCTCGCTTTTGAAATTCGATGACAGCTAGGTGGTAGGTGGATTGTGGTAGCTTGAAGATGCGGCCTTGGCGCAGATCATCAAGAAGCAGGTCCAGTTTCTGCTTGAAGACACGGACGATTGAAGCAGCATCACCAGGAGGCTGCACTTCAGGCCACTTGGGATTGCTGGTGAAGGTGATGAAGACGGAAGGGCGCCCTCGCCTGAAAAAGTACATAAAATCTTATCTGGAAGGAACTATTGGAATAGTATTTACCGAGTGACAACAGCCATAGCATCTTGCATGAGGTTGCGCATGTAGCGAGGCCCACCGGTGAAGGATGAGGGCAGGTAGACACGACCCACAGCAGCAGAACCCGTCTCCGACTGCTCGCCCAGCCTTGCCGCAATGTCTTCTCTTGTCCCTTGGCGCAGCCTGCTTTGGGTCTCAGTTGAGCGGAAGTACTGCAGCCGGCACTCCTCGATGCGGGCAAAGGCATCCACTGCATACTCTTGACCCAGACGTCCAAAGTGACTGAAGCGTGGTTCTCGAAGGATGAGTTGCCGTGTGTACTCAAGGAGAGTGACGGGGTTGCCGGTGGTGGACTGGAAGCCAGGCTGCCAGCCTGCGGTGCCATGTGGGAAGAGAAGAGGGTACTGAAGACAGTCATAGGCAGGGTCGAGGACGGAAATGGTACGCTCTGTTCCTCCACTTCTTTTCAGGATGCAAGCTGTGCGGGGCAGGGATTCTGCTGCGTCTTTGATGATGCCTGCGATTTCGGCAGAGCGAGGCATGTCGCCAAGCACAGGGCCATGCGTTGTCCTGCTGGTGACTTCAAAGATGAGCCGCGCAGTAGTTGAAGGGAGAGCAGCGAAGCGCTCAAACTCCTGGTAGTAGGGGCTGACGTGAAAGAGGTAGTTGTGGACGTCGTGGTAGAGCTGTGGGTCGATGCGGTGGGAGGAGGCGATGCGCTGGCGCTCAAGGCCATCCAGGATGCAGAGTTGAGCTGGGGGCCTCTCTCCACGAGTGTTGCTGTAGTCGAGGTCGGCGACTCTGTGCATTATTCTTCCATGCACTTTGACGTTTGAGATGCCTGGCCCACATTTCACCCATCCACCCCCAATGCGCAATGCTGTGAGGGCCATGTTGGCGTTGATGGTGCGTGAGTTGTCGCGCAGTGCAGAGGAGATGGTGCCGGTGCTGGAGTCATAGAATGGAGCTTGGATTGGTGGTAGGGTGGGGAGGACCTTTTTGCCTTGGCCACAGCACCACATGGATTTCACTGCCGTTTTGGAGCCAGCTTCTTTTGCAAACAGCTCGGAGCTGCAGTGAGGGCACTGGCTTGATGCTGGAGGAGAGAGGCTTGGGCGAGTGAGCTTGTCTAGAGTCACAGGCTTGTGACGTCGAGAGATGGGAGGTGGCTGGGCTGGAGCTGCTGATGCTGCTGTTGTTGGTGCAGGTGCTGTGTCGGAGGCGGCTGCGGTAGCCTGGGCGGGGCAGTTGCTTTCGTTGAGTTTGCGTTTCGCCAGGCGAGAGCTGAGTCGGGTAGGCGGACGTCCTTTTGGAGTGGCACCTTCTGTGCGGGGAGGATGGACTTGGGATGGAGGTGCAGCCGGGGAGTGTGTCAGCATAGATTGGCTTGGTGCAGTGGGGGAGGAGACGTGCTGAGGTTGCTGAGGATGGTGTGGCTGTGGATGATGAGCGGCATCACAGAGAAGGCAGTTGTGCCTGTTGCAGGAAAGAGCTGGAGGTGCACCATCTCCACGCAGGCCAGCTTGAGCCTTCAAGTGGTCTCATAATTACAAGCTCTTACAGATATAGCAGAACAAGATAACCAGTAGCTGCAGATTGTCCAGACGCATATTGAAGATGCTGTCTCTGAAGGCAAACACTGCGTCATGCAGCCCTTGCCGCATCCCCAGCTCAAAGGCACCATGCTGGCGCCCACTGCCAAACTTGACAGACTCCAGCGGGATACCAATCGAGAGAGCATAGGCATGGAAAGCTGCATAGGCACCTATAATTCATAACTTTAAATCAAAAGTTTGCAGTTCCAAATAAATGACCGCATGATTCCTGATATGCAATTTGCTGGTAGTGAAGAGCAGGGAAAACCAGCTGGATGCCCAGCGAAGAGTGCACTCGTTTCAATGTAGCAGCTACCTGCAATCCAGATTCAAATAGCTGTTAAAGAAAGAATTTCGGATAAGAAACCTTGGCAAGGAAGGCGAGGTATAGGTGGGAGTTTGCTGAGCCAAAGGTGAAGTCATCGCGGAGACTGTCGTAGACCAAGGTGGGTGACGCAGGCCCCAGAGTGGTCACCAGCACAGCATAGTGCCCAGAGAGTGCCGAGGAACCATATCAAGCCATCTAAACATAGGCCATGAGTATTGTGATGTGAAAGGACAGCTAATTTACCGCAATGATTTTGTTGGCTGCAGGGTGCGGAGGTGGAAGGATGGGAAAGGAAATGCCGCCATTGTGTCCATTGTCTAGAGAAGTAGAGAAGAGCGCCAGTGGCCAGAATTCCACACTGCTGTTGATGCAGTGGAAGTGCATGGCGGTGGTGAAACGTTCCAGTACCTGTGCATTGGCAGTATAAAGGCTGATATATGGTAAGCAAAAATGGATTGACCATGCTGTCGACCTCAGTACCGGGGCTGAGGAGTGTAGTAAGCTGGTCAACAGCGGCCTCGACGATGCTCTCCCAGGTGGCTGCGGCTGCCTCCTCGTTCAAGGCAGGTGCCTCGCGGGCTGTCTCCGGAAGGGCCAGGCTCTGCTCCGACGTCTCGACGTAGTAGCGGGCTGACTGGATGGGCGCTGAGATGGCAGGCGTTGAGATGGCAGGCGCTGAGATGGCAGGCGTTGAGATGGCAGGCGTTGGGTCCAGCTGCGGACATCCAGATGTCCAGCTGCAGGCGGCCAAAGCTCCTTCCTTCTCTGCTGCAGCCCTAGCACGAGCGGAGCGGCGAAGCTCTGTGTTCCTTTGCTGGCTGCTCTGGCTCTGGCTCGGTGTCTTCTCCTGGCTGGCTCGCAGCTGCTGCATTGAGAGCCGAGCTGTGGTTCTGGCTGCCTCAATCTCTTCTTCTGTCATTTGCTGTCGGTGGGCTTGCACATGGGCAGCTGTGGCAGAGGTGCGCTCAGCAGGGGATTGCTTGCTGCAGGTGGTGGCATTGCTGGTCCAGATGATTCGCTGCCCTTCAGGATCTGTGGAGGTGGTGGTTGTGTAGCCTCGGATAGCCGCTGCATCATCCCCCACGGGAGTTTTTTCTGCGCCAATCGCTACTACCACCATGCCTGCCCGCAGTCCAGCATTGTAGGCTGGAGAGCCCCGCTTTGCCTATATAAATGAATCATGGCTCAAATACATCAGAGAAAGGAAGAGTTTAACCGAGCGGATAGTCACAAAGTCTCGAAACTTTCGTAGGTCGATGCGGAATGGACTGTGCGGCAACTTGTGTTCACACCAAGTGTCTGTGAGGTCAACCGCCATCACTTCCAAACTCTGCAGTAGGTTCTCAAGCACCATTTTAGGTTTTAAGTTTGTATTGAGGACAGCAATGAAGCAAATGGGGGCAAGCATATTGTGAAGGCGTTAATGAAGATTTGGCAGGAATAGTTTAGGTAAGGGTTTCTAAACAAATCCAGCAAATTAAATAGTCCCATTACATTTTTTAAGAGCAAGAGTAGAAATATGACAATACGTTTAAATAAAAATATATTGTCAGTTGATTTTTTAGTTTTTTGATTGAAAATATAAACTGGTTTTATTCCTGCAAGTATAGGCAAGTGCAAACATTAAAGCAAATATGTTCTGATAAAAACGTAAAAAAATAAAACATGGGAAAATTGAAAAATTGAATGCGATAGTATATAATGGCTTGAGTTTGATAGATGTTCACAAAGTTATTTCTTTCTGCAGTTTAAATTGATAACAGATAGCGGAATGAGAATGTTAATGACCTTTTTTAATCTAATTTTTACTTCTTTCAATAAGAGAGATTTACTTGAACCATCCTGCAGGACAGAGTACGATTTGAGACACAGGTAAACGCGCGCGTTCAAACAGAGCATTAGTGCCTTGTCGTGTGGACCTTTAGCCTAGGGGAGTGGGAGTCTGCACCTTAAACATAAGGCTAAGGCGTTTTCACGCATTCACCTTGTGCAAAAGGCTACAACATGCATTTGCCTCCCAAGAAGCTACGGTTCACGATTGACGCTAGTCCGCAAGCAGTTCACTGGGAGTACAGATGCTGTTTACAGACTGAATAATATTAGTAAGAGTAATTCATGCTAGCTTTGATAGTGCTTCTAAAACTAATCCGCCTGCATTAGGCATACATGATAGCAAGGCATTGTTTTGAATTTTGCTGGCAGTGGCTGCAATGTGAAAGGGGGCCCATCTCAGACGTGCACCAGACACTGAAAATTTTCACTTGGAATACTCAACTCAAACTTTCAGAATGGCACAAAGCGAAGGGAATAATGTGGATGGAGATGAGGGTCAAGTGCCAGACGATTCTCTTTGCCATGGCCGGGAGATAAAGACTGGGCGTAGAAGGGCAGAAAAGCGAAACAAGCACTTTCGCCGCTTGGACGCAGCTTTAGCTTTACGCTTTCCTAAATGGGAGACTGGTCATTGCCGTGAAGAAGCGCGGCGCATCAGCTGTCTCAGGTTCTAATTCTGGGCTCTATTTTGGTTAGGAGGGACACAAATTGCAGGCCTATATTAGTGACCAGCAGATCTGATGCAATAGTGGTGGCAGAAGCTATTCAGCACCTAGAAGCTGGCAACTGTTCTAATTGCTGTGGACCGGATCTTCCTCAATGGTTTGGAAAACGAGCGCACAGGTTCATCCGCCCCAGAACAAAAAAACGCAGTGGCTACTGGCCTAAGTTTTACTTTATGTCCCTGGTAGTCTACCTACTTATCGTCAAGTTTTAAGAGTTCATATCCCCACTTCGGCAGAGGAAGCAGAAGCAGTATGGGAGCAAGTTCAGGATGAAGAATGCAGGCGGAGTGCTATCAAACAGGGACCCTCAGCATGCCATGCTAGTGATATTATGAAAAGTGTGTGTATGAGTAGTACGAAATAAAAAAGATACCTCTATATGGTGACAAATGTGGAATGCTGCCAAACCGTGACCCTTTGCTCCTGGAAATTTTAGTGATAGTTTTATGCTGGGTCGTTAGTTGATAGAGGTCTGCGCAAATCATGATCTGCTTTCTAGCGCGCGTTCAAAAACCTCCGACTTAATACTTCAACTTTGATAATATGCATTTGATGCGCGGCCAATTTCATTTTATGTAATTACACTTCTTTGGGCGTTTAAGAAAAAGCTTCAAGTGTTCATCAAATGAGGTCCATGCTTGAATACTGAAGACACTACCAAGTCTTAGTTCACTTGAATAGCAACTAAAACATGGGATGATTGGGTAGGCCACCGGATAGCCTGTGAGTTTCCATTATGATACATTTCTGATCCATTTTTGATAATTTTAACACCAACTCAGTTTCAGCTTGCAAATGACCTGGTGGCAAAATAGAAAGACCACTGTTTGAGGAATCATTTGGGATTTGGGCAGCATGTGTCCCGCTACACGGGTGCTCTGCTTTTTTCATGCATTAGCCTCTTTTTTGGTCTCTTGACTCTTTTGATAACCCACCCCACCCAGTGGCCAAATTACAGCCACACCAAGTGAATGCAACAGCAAACACCTGGCTGTCCTCGAGGGACTCAAAGATTAGGCACCCAACCCGAGGAGGATTAGGTTGCCAATGTAGTTCACGCCTTATTTGTTTGGGAATATTTATGTTGAATGACTGAAACTTGCCTAAATCGGGTAGCTCCCCAAAACTGCGCAGAGCCGAAACATTGATAAAACTCACTTTTTCGATGTTTTAAGCATGTTCCCATGTAGATGGGTGCAAGCTGCTCACATCGCTCCATCGTGTTCCCTGGCCCTGATTTACCCAAAAACATCTTCACCTCCTCACCAGCTGCTTCCCTGGTGCTGCACAAAATGCTTACTAACAGGACAGGCTCCTCTATTATATATATGGATATATATAATGAGGTAACTGCTTAAGCTGGCCTTGGCCGCCCGCTGTTTCTGGCAGGGCGCCAGAGCTCCTCATTCTAGGCTACGCTCTGGGGCATCCGCACCCATGCCCTCCGGCCTCCGGAGCTCTGACTGCCCTGCCCTCCGCGGCAGGCGGCCTGCAGCCACGCAAAAATGTTTAAAAATGGTGTACTCCGAGAAATAGCGAATTCTCAACGGATTTGGACAACCTTTTTTTCCTGAAAGGTTATGTTTTGTGGGGTGTAAAATTCATGTTTTGTGGCGTCTTTAGCTCCACAGTCACCTATTGTAATTTGCGCCATATACTTGTTGAAATAGTAATATGATGAAAAATAGGACTGACATAGGTGGTTTGATGATTTACATTATGAAAATTAGAAAATTTTTTACATTTTCTGCCACTTGTTTGTGAGTAATAAAGATATTTTAAAACAAATTTAGAATAACATTACTGTATATTGGATCAAAATGTAGACCACTTAAGAGCTTACAATGATCATTTATAGAAGAGTAATACGCATTTAAAGCAGTGCCCCCGGTAATTCTGCACCATAATGAGCGCTCTGGCGGGCATAACCATTATTGCCCGTGGAGCGGCCCAAAGGGCCATAGAGGTTACTAAACTTTTGTCCTTATAAATACCGGGTGCGCCATTCAAAAGTTGACAAAACTTGATTCAAAATATCTCTAGTATACATCTATCTCGCTTTACTCAAAGTCGATCCAACCATGTTTTGGTTGTGTATAAATTTGCAGTGTTTCAATAAGCCAAACTGGAGAAAAATTCAGTTTAAGAAAGTTACTCAAAAAATCAATATTTCAAAAATTGATTAATTTTTGACCGCAAAGTGCCGCTCTGCTCCGCCCCCATAACGAAATCTTCTCCAATTGCCCCCACCCAATGAAAACTTTTCCAACTGTTCCAACAACCAACTCTCCAACAACCCCACCCCCCCCCCCAAATAGCAAAACCTGCTTTGTCTATACCGGGTTAGTCGGGCGCATGCCTAAAATGAGTAGGGGCTTGTCCCCTACCAGGAGTACCTTTATAGATTCTAACTGAAGAGCTTCGACGCATGCTCGGCCTCGATGAGGTCATGACTGTGGCAGAACTTGGTGTAGATTTGGGGAGGGGTAATCTCGTGGGGGGTCTATCAAAAGTTTGGTGGTTTATAAATTTTCAATTTTTGCAGGCAGTTTAACTAAAGTTCAATTATGCAAACACCTCAATATTTTGGTTATCTTAAAGGCCTATTACGCGTAGAACCACCCTCGCCGATTTGGTTCATTTTTTAAGCATAGTTAGGTATCCCCAAAGAAAGCTTGCAACCACCATTGGTTTGGCGCAAATCGACTCTAGTGTTGAGAAATATGTTGACAAAATTTGCTATGCTTAAGCATTGGGAGGTCCCCAAGAGCCAGTTTTGGGCAAGGAAATGTTCACCCGAGCAAACCCGAACACCAGTGTGGTTCCAATATGATAAAACACATCAACCATGGTCCAAAAAAGTGGGCAAAAACGTCCGCGTCGATCCGCGTGGCCCGAAAACTGACCAAAAAATGCTCATTTTGGTGGGTTTTGGACGTGTTTCCTTAATTTTCATAATTTAAAATTTGTTTCACAATTAGGACCTCAATTTTTGAACTCCTCGCCCCCAAATTGACCCATAATCATAACAAATACTATATATTAAGTTGATAACTGTTGTAGTCCATATTAGTGGAAAAAAATAAAAAAATGAAGCATTTTTGGAGGCGTAAAAATTCATTTTAAAAATTATTTATTAATATGGAATATTTGTAATGATAATAGGTCAATTTTGGCCGTAGATTTCAGAAATCAGGGTTCTAAATCCGAGAAAAATTTTAAATTCATACAAATGTGTGAAAAACCTTCAAAAAACCCCCAAAAAGACCAATTTAACTAGTTGTTGGGCTACGCGCGCCACAGAACATAGATTTTGCGCATTTTTTCTGGCTTAGAATTTAGATTTTAGATATTTGCTTCCACTGCTGAGCGGAAAAAACAGGAAAATCGAAATTGAATATTTGTTGAATTTTTTCTACTTTTCCATATGCTCCAACACAGAAAATTTCGGAATTCTTTTTCTCAATATTTTTAATCAAAAGTGAAAAAAACGGCTTAAGCCAGCATCCTTACTTCACCAACCCCTAACCGTGTGCAAAAAACCTGCCAAATCGGTGGAGGTGGTTCTTCAGGCATTTGACCTTTAAGCGTTAAATTTAGTGAACAAAGTCAAATCTGAATTAAACATGCTGAAATAAAAAAAAAATACTGAATAATTTGTGCTAAGTTTCACCGCTTGCAAAAAAGGTATATAACAAGCCACATATTACGTCAAGCGATCATAGATTATTCATGCATTCACATTCAAATTGTAAGTAGACTATAGACAACTTGATAGATTGCGTTAAGAAATGTGAGAATGTGTCAAATGGTTTTAAACAAATTTTTATTATTTCCATGCACAACATAAATAATCAATGGGAACATATGGGGACAAGAAAAAGGATATATAAGAGGGATTTTCATGGGTTGTACTCGATTGGTAGGTTCTTGCGCCGCACCATGCCATCACCCTGGAACCATTCCCGTCGAAACTGCTTGGCTGCACCTTCTGGAGCATTGGTCCACTCAAAAGAGATGCGATCATTGTTGGTGTCCACTTGACCATATTCAAAAGGTTCGCATGAGATTGTGAGCATCTGAGTTTCCTTTGCATCCAAACAGCCTGCTGGTGGATCCACTGCCAGACGTTGCATGTTTGTGGTCTTGATGGCCCAGCCAATGCGATGTGCTCCATTGTTGGTTAAGCGGACATTGTAGACGTTCTTCTCAGAGAATGGGGCGTTGTAGACGATCTTAGCATTGGGCTCGGTCTTGATGTCACCTGGAGCAGACGCAGCCATATCTTCCTTGTACTTTGGGTTTTCCCAGTAGAACTTGAAGTCGTAGTCTTGTAGTTGCAATATTCTGATTTCTGATGTTATTTGAATCCATTTTTGCCAGAATAAAATTTTCAATCATTTAAACATGATGCAATCTTTTAAATTTAATAATACCTTTAATTTCTTTTTGTAAAAAGTTGTGTTCAAAGCACACTGCACATTTAAACTTTCTTTTTAAACGAACAATATCAGACTGCTAATGCTTTTGATTTAAAATTTAACCTTACAAGTGTGTGAATGCTCATACATGCTCAGGCCAAGTTGGATGTACCCTTATCACCCCCTCCACCTATATTTTCAGGACCATACCATACTGCACATTATGCCGGCAAAAGGAATCACCCAGTCTTGACAGATGACCACAGAGGCTGTGCAACAGTGCTTGCAGGACGCAGTGGCCCAGCAGGTGCTCTTTGATCAGGCATCTGGTGATCAGCCTGGCCCATCCTTTGCCTCTTGCATTTTCATCAAGCGTTTGTTGTTGCATTGCTGATGATTGTGTCAAGAGATTGAGTTGGTCCCCAGTTATCAACACATGGTATTACATGGTCTGGTCAGCAGGCTCAGATGCATCCCAGGCTATTTCCTGGATCATATCAGAGTAGAAGGAGACCATTAGATCACTTTCCTGATCACTGTATATGGCTATTATTTTAAATGGAATGTTTGCAAGCAATTATTTTACTACTGCTAGAATTGTAGCTGCCGTTTCGTTTTGGAGTGGAATGCAGGTTAGAAATTTTGAGTAGGTATCATTGCATATCATTACGTATCTGACATTGTCATTGTAGTCTGTAAATATATGCAGGTCTATGAGATCAAGCTGCACCACAAGTCCAGCAAAATGCGATATCAGATGATTGCGATGACCTTGACTTTTGTGTATGTGGGTTTGGATTCGAGATATTTCCGACAGCCACTCTCTGATACATGCGTATAACCTAATGCTTGCACCTGTGCGTAGAGTGCCATGATGTCACGGTGGGTCCCTGCCGAGCTGTCGTGGTAGATGCTCTCAAGGAGTACCTCTTTTGTCAGGGTGGGTGCATTATTGTTTTGGATTCCAAGTGGGATTGGACCTGGATGGCCCTCACCTTCCATATGCTCTCAAAACATAATGCAGATGACGCATCAGATTCCGCAAGGGGTTGCATAGAAAGCAAGAGGGCGATTCAGGGGCTAAGTCAGACAAATGACTGCCTACTATAGAACTGAAGCCAATCACACTGCGCACCCATGCCCTCCAGCCTTCGGATCTCTGACTGCCCTGCCCTCCATGGCAGGCAGCTTTCGGCCGCGCAAAAGAGACAATTTAATTCAACATAGTTTACTTTAACAGGTTACAATCTAAGTTACACATTCAAATGGTAAAAAAGAAGATAAACTTTGAATCATCCAAGAATCCTGAGTTGGGAAAAGAGATGATCAGGCCGGTCGGCATACGCCATCCACCAGCTGCTGAGCCCTGGTCTTGAACGCACCAACCCCACCTAGGACCATATTTCCGGGAGCCTGTTCCATAAATCGCGAGACCAGTGGGCCAGGAGCTGGCAAGCAGGTTGCTGGGAGGAGTAGGAGGATCAAAGAGATGGCGGCCCCTTAGATTAGAGGAGGCTCTGGGAAAGACGACTGAGCAGCTATGCAGGTGTAACTGGAGGCGAGCTTCTGGGCTTGAAAGGTGGGTTGAGTGGTGGGATAGAGGTAGATGTTGGTTGGGCAATGGGTTGATGAGGAAGGGGTGCCGAGACCTTGGACTCCTACTAACTTCCAGCTCAAATTACAAGGCTCATATTACCAGCACTATCAACAAAGCTAACTTCACCTGTCATCTGCCAAGAAAATGCCTCCATGCCGCCTCACCAAGCCTGCTCACTAAAGCCTTCACAACGTATGTCCGCCCTATTCTTGAATACGCCAGCCCTGTCTGGTCGCCTTGCACCATAGGCGAATCAGACAGGGTTGAAAGTGCTCAGCAAAAAGTGGTGGGCGGATTGGGGGCTGGGCGGCAGGCTCACTGGCCTGGGCGAGTGGTGGGGCTATGGCAGCGACTGACTACCGTGGAAGCTGGGGCGGGGCGCGGAACCTTCCTCGCGACTGTCAATGCCCTATTTGATGCTGATCATGCCTCATTTACTTCCCCTTCAGAACACCTTTGTTGCTGTTCTGTGTTTCCCGTTTTGTACGGAAGATTAAAAGAAAGAAAGAAAGAAAGAAAGAAAGAAAGAAAGAAAGAAAGAAAGAAAGAAAGAAAGAAAGAAAGAAAGAAAGAAAGAAAGAAAGAAAGAAAGAAAGAAAGAAAGAAAGAAATAAAGAAAGAAAGAAAGAAAGAAAGAAAGAAAGAAAGAAAGAAAGAAAGAAAGAAAGAAAGAAAGAAAGAAAGAAAGAAAGAAAGAAAGAAAGAAAGAAAGAAAGAAAGAAAGAAAGAAAGAAAGAAAGAAAGAAAGAAAGAAAGAAATAAGAAAGAAAGAAAGAAAGAAAGAAAGAAAGAAAGAAAGAAAGAAAGAAAGAAAGAAAGAAAGAAAGAAAGAAAGAAAGAAAGAAAGAAAGAAAGAAAGAAAGAAAGAAAGAAAGAAAGAAAGAAAGAAAGAAAGAAAGAAAGAAAGAAAGAAAGAAAGAAAGAAAGAAAGAAAGAAAGAAAGAAAGAAAGAAAGAAAGAAAGAAAGAAAGAAAGAAAGAAAGAAAGAAAGAAAGAAAGAAAGAAAGAAAGAAAGAAAGAAAGAAAGAAAGAAAGAAAGAAAGAAAGAAAGAAAGAAAGAAAGAAAGAAAGAAAGAAAGAAAGAAAGAAAGAAAGAAAGAAAGAAAGAAAGAAAGAAAATAAAGCTTCCACCTTAGTGTATTTGATTAAATGTACGACTTAAATCTAAGGTTTTTATTAGCCATAAATAAAGATATAAAGGTATAAAATACGAATCATTTATCGCAATTGTTACAACACAATCTGAGATGAAAATGGTAAAAAAGTTAAGTCAAAATGCAGGTATATTTTGAGGTTTGCCGGTATAGGCTGTCAATGCATTTGTTTTGACATGATTACCAACCTTCTGTCCCCAAGCCAACCTACCCCTTTTGATCCCTGTACATTGCGCGATGAGATATTTTGGTTTCATTTTATCACAATATCAAAAAGTTAATGAGGTGATCACGAATAGAAATCCATCATTTAAAAAAAATGAATCGATTTCATTTTGACCAATAGACATAAAACTTTTCCAGTAAATGTCGAGCGCAGTGATGTTGTCCAGAGAATCCACGCAGAGCAGGTTATCCTGAAATGTGGCCGTTGATCCACATCCCATCCAAGCTGTTTGGATAGGAGAAGTTTTGGGGGCATGTCTTCAATTTACATACCTGCAGCCAACTTCTAAACTCGTAGCAGTTTTCAAGGATAACGCTGTTTCCATTGTTTAGCAGAAATATAAGATGACTAAAGTTCCATTTGGATTTCAGCAGCGGAGAAAATCTGAAGAGCTCTGCGTTTATCAACAAACCATTTGAGGGAAGCAAAAATGGTTTGCAATGTAAAGGAAGCGGGGGTTGATCAAAATGTCTGTCTAACATTTGTCAGGCCTTTGCTAATATAAGATTTAATGCCCTAGAGGATGTCATTTTCAACGGCACTCCCAGTATTGGCTATGATCATAAATTACTCTTTTAAACATGAGCGGAGCCCTATCTGATTATGATTAAGTATCAGAATGCAACAAATAATGAATATGATAGGGAGTAGCATTACAGTTTTTGATAAAATTATGCCTTTGTAAGTGTTTAGATACTCTGCACAGACCATGATTTAGCACAAAGCGGTGTTTTAAAGAATGGGCGGAGAGCTACTGTGAAGAGAAAGCAGACACCCTCCATGAGCGAAGAGTTGATAAGACAATCAATGTCTAAAGCACCGCTCTCATTGCTCTTTACTCCACATTTGCCAAACTCTAGGGTGCAAATGATGCACCCGTAAAGGAGCCTGCAGAGCTTAGATGAGATGACACGGATCAGGGAGAGGTAGCCCTCAGACATATTTGTCTTGAGAGCATCGAGACTGCCCTCCTCGTCTCCCACTCAGGTGATCTTTACATATGTCATTTGCATTGACTGCACTAGCAGATCGCGTCCGTTGGGTTTTAAGAGAGCTTTACTGAGAAAGTCAAATGTCTCAGAAACATGGTTGCTCAAAAATTTTGACCCCCCCTTTTTTAATATTTTTTTTGGAAACTAGACTTAATTCTAAGACTTTTAGTGGCCTGTGAGAGCGCAAAACTCAAAATTCGATTTTTGGCAAAATTTAGAAAAATTTTGAAGTTTGAAAAATGGCCAAATATTTGATTGTCCATAACTCTTTTGATTCCTAACCAATTTTGATGATTTGACAAATAATCGAACCGTCTTGACGAGTAGAACATTTCGTTTTGTTTACCAACTTTCTACGATCAAGTGTAGATGAGCTATTTGTAAAAAACTGATTTTCTGTTTTTCAAAATTTAAACAAAAAACTAATTTCGATATAAAAACTCGTGTTTCCGCATTTGGCACCCTGATTTTTTGAAAATACAGGTCTTTTTACCTATACGCTGCAAAGCACAGCATAGTAGACCCTGTCCCATGAGAGATATTTAAGGTTTAAAATGAAAATTAACATTTTGACCATATGTTATAGCATAGGCAAAAAATGGCGAAAAATATTTTTGTCCCAAAATTTAATTTTTTTGGCTTTAAAAAATTCTTTGCACAGGTATCTGTCTTGGTGCATAGTTTTTAGCATCAGTTTTGATGTTTGCGTGGGACTAACATTGACAATATTTTGCATATGCTATAACATAGGCAGTGTTGTAGGATAGGGGAAAATAACTTCAATATTTTTCAACTTAAACATCAAAACTGATGCTAAAAACTATGCACCAAGACAGATACCTGTGCAAAGGATTTTTAAAACCCAAAAAATTAAATTTTGGGACAACAATTTTTTTCGTCATTTTTTGCCTATACATAGGGCCAAAATGTTAATTTTCATTTTACAGGGCCGGCTGCTAAAAAACAAGCATCTTTTTCAATCAACTATATCTCCTGCTGTACTCAATATTTTCAGACCAAAATTTATCACCCTATACGTCTAATGGTTGGCCAATTTGTGTTAAATTTGCGGGCCAAATGTATTTAATGTAATGAATTTACGGCCATTTTTGTAATGTGCGTAATGTTTATACCTATTCGCTGCAGAAAACTAGTTTTGCTCAATTTAACTGTTTTTTGTCGTTTCATGAGATTTGTTTTGAGTTTTTTTGGCTTAGGCATATCAATACACATACATAAACTCTATTTTGACGTTTTATTCCATGAAATGCTGAACAAATTTGCAAATATATATTTATGAACGTAAATTGCTTGGGTTTCTTGGGTTTGCTTTGAAAAGTTGACTCACATTACAAAATGGTCATAAATCTATTGTATCGATTTTGTTTCATCAAAAAATTGAGCACAAATTAATATTAGACGCATATCATGACAAATTTTCGTCAAAAAATATTTAGAGTTATAGTCGATTGAAAAAGATGCTTGTTTTTTAGCAGCCGGCCCTGTAAACCTTAAATATCTCTCGTGGGACAGGGTCTACTATGCTGTGCTTTGCAGCGTATAGGTAAAAAGACCTGTATTTTCAGAAAATCAGGGTGCCAAATGCGGACCCTCGAGTTTTGATATCGAAATTAGTTTTTTGTTTAAATTTTGAAACACAGAAAATCAGTTTTTTATAAATAGCTCATCTACACTTAATCGTAGAAAGTTAGTCAAAAAAACGAAATGTTCTACTCGTCAAGACAGTTCGATTGGTGGTCAAATCATCAAAATTGGTTGGGAATCAAAAGAGTTATGGACAATCAAATATTTGGTCATTTTTCAAACTTAAAATTTTTTCAAAACTTTGCCAAAAATCGGATTTCGAGTTTCGCGCTCTCACAGGCCACCAAAAGTCTTAGAATTATGTCTAGTTTCCAAAAAAAAAATTGGGGGGTCAACATTTTTGGGTAAAGTGCTTCTGAGTAAAGCTCTCTTAACTTGATCTGCTTGAGTCGCATGTGGGCAAAGAAGGTAGGTATTTGGGTGAGGCTGCCGTAGAGGGAGTCGTAGGACACAGAGGTAACAGATAAGTGGTTGGGCAACTGGGTGACATTCAGACAGTCCAACCATCGCCAGGTATGGATTCCAACTGGTAAGGAGTTCATACGTGTCTCCAACCAGTTGAAGACAACTCTGGCGTTGTCTTGGATTTATCCAAAAGACGTGGTGGAGGTAGATACTGATCTTTGTGTTGGGTGGAATCAGTTGGCAGGCGCTCATAAAGAGGTCAATCTTGACCCTGAAGATGTACACACTGGACATGGTTAACTTGATGAATACATACAAATGTCTGCATGGCATTGTTCTCCATCTTGTTGCTGAGCTCCCATCTTCCCTCCAACAGACTAAAGATGTCACTGCAAATGGCGCACTAACACCAACAGCCCTAAACAGATGGTGCTAATGGAAAATAAACATGACAAAATAGTGGTTGCTAAGGGATTTTAGCTGGCAACATACCTGTTTCACTCGTAATGGAACGCTATAAAGGAGCCTTGCAAACTCACCTTCAATTTTTTAAACAAGACCCAGATTTGGATGTAAAAGTGAGTTGTGCTTGGGACATTGCATTTGCTCTAACATTCCTTGAATCACGCAACATATTACACCGAGATATTGCTGCACGAAATATACTCATGTCTTCTCTGGACCTTTCTGCAAAACTTTCTGATTTTGGAGCTGCCATTAAGGTTGATCAATCAGAAGAATTGCGGGTAACAAAAGAAGTTAATGGTGTACATTTTAGGTGGGCAGCACCCGAGATATTTCAGGCATATTTAGTTACAAAAGTGATATTTGGGCACTTGGAATTGTCATATGGGAATTCGAAACAAAAGCGAAAGGACAGCCATGGTCAGGCATCGAAGGGAGGAATGTAATTGAAACACTGAGGACTCATATTTCAAAAGGGAACAAATTGGTTTTTCCAATCAAAGTCAATCAAAAACTCAAAAATGCTGCGGAGCAATGCTGGTGCCTTGATCGCAAAAAACGTATATCAGCAGCTAATCTAAAGGCTTGCCATCATGAATTGCTGGATGATTTAACACCACCTCACAAAATCCTATGATGTTTGCAGTTTTACTCTTGTTGCTATAAGTTATTTTTGTGTTTGCTCCCATTAAATGTTTTTGTAAATCATAATATGCATACGACGATTGTCTTTGTATTATTTCCCTTTAAAATTTATTTTTGGTATTTTCATGGTTGAACCAAAAGCTTTACATAATTAATATGGGTAATCGTAATGTTCTGTTTAACCTATGTTATTTACTGATTGAAACTTTTAAATTTTAAAAAGGTATCAAAGCCACACCTGAGTATGCTTGAGTATGTCAAGTATGAATACTTATTTTATAAAAACTTTCACGCATGCAATTACTACTTTCCACCAGAATACCGAACCAAATGATAATTGAGCACAATTGAACAATTACTGGATTTATCTCTACGGAAGTTCCTTTATTCCCATTGCTTTTTCTTTTAATGTGGGGTAATAAAGACTTTTCCTCAGCACCTTCCAGTAAATTGCAGCGTTAAAAATTTAACCCTGTTGGGACCATGCAAGCAAAGTAGACGAATATTTGCCTCTTAACGAAGGACAAACCCTATTACGGATTTTGAAAATATGAATCAATTATATATATTCTGTGGGCATGTTACAAAGCTGCAAGAAGGATTAAGTGAGGAAGCAAACAGCTTTAAATCAAAAAAGGGTTTGAAAAAATCGGTTAATAATTAAACATGTTATGGTAAAAAAATTCTAAAATTCAGTCGCATGGTGTCGGGTCGTGCCTTGGGGAGAGCTAACTTGGAAATAGTAAGATTGATAGGATATTGAGGGGAGGCACAACGAGCGTAATCAGCAGCCTGTTCATGTTTGACCGGGCGCCAGGCTGTGGCTAGAGTACGTCACTTTGTCTATATATATATATGTATTAGAGTGGTCCTCCAATTCTAAGAATTGGGAATTTTTTTTTTGAAGGTAATGTATTTTAGGAAGATTGGAGGGGGGGAATTGAGATTTGAAATTATTTTTGGGTAGAAGGTTGAAAATTGACGTTTTTGTGTAGTCTGTATTTGGAATTGGGAGTTGGGGTAACAAACGTCCGAGCATGAAACAACTTTTTTGAAATAAATTTGGGGATGCTGAAGGTACTCCAGATTAAATTTTTTGGTATGTTTTTTTTTTTTGTTTTTTTTGTTCACAAGTCGATATAGCGATTCAAATCTTGTGCTTATTTTTGAAATGGTTGAGAAACCACAGACTTACTTTCTTGAGTGACAAACTTTCATGCACGGCCATGTAATCAATAATCAGTAACATCTGAACCTAAGTTGAACGGGACTTGAGTTTTTTTGTTCACAAGTCATATAGCGATTCTAAATCTGTGCTTATTTTCAAAATGGTTGAGAAACCACAGACTTACCCTCTTGAGTGACAAACTTTCACGCATGCAATGGCATCAATAATCAGTAACAGCTGAACGGCTCAGAATTGACAGCTCGAGTTTTTTTGTTCACAAGTCATATATAGCGATTCCAATCTTGCTTACTTTTGAAAATGGGTGAGAAACATAGACTTTGCCCTTTGGAGTGGCGAAATTTCTCATTCTATTGAGCTGGAAGGGTGGTGCTCCCGTCCCTATCCTATGCGCCATATACTTGTTTTCGGGCAGCTTGTGGTCACCTAGCAGCAGAATGTGTCAATGGCTCTGATGACGATGAGGATGGCAAACAATGATGATTTGGTAATGGCTGGGAATTGCACCGCAGGCATTGATTTATATATTTGCAAATTTTGGAGCTCACTTGGGTCGGTGTTTTATTATCCAATTTCAAAATTATGCACAGATATGTAATTATTGGTCTTAAAAATACTTGCATACTTGGAATAGTTAGTTTTCCCCAGAATATTGGATATTCCCTTTTCAGGAACTAGTATAACATGGGGTTCATTTGCACAAAGTGGCTGAACCCATGAGGGGAACTGCCGCTGGCATAAGCCTTGGACGACCATCCATACTCCGATGATATTGGGGGGTTGACATCATTAATTCTCTAATAACTTTTGATTTGTGATTTATGAACAATCAAGGCATCAATGATGTTTCATTAAAGTGTTTCTTTTGACAATAGATAGAAACATGAAACCATAGTCAAACAAATGTCCCTTGTTAGTTAATCCAGTATGTTACCCAGTCAAATGATGTTTCCAGAAATACAGGTTCTGGGACTTTTTGGGGCGAATCTTTAGTACTGCCCCCAAAACTACCCCCCGGCAGTTCAAAACTAACATAACTTAGGTTCCTCTGAATGTTTTTGCATGAATTTGACGCCATTCAAAAGGGACATATTATGGGCAAACTGATGGTGCTCATTTGAAAATACAAAAACCCAAAGTCAATGTCGATTTCGTTGAAATTCGATAAAAACAATTGTCACAGTTCCGGGCATTTTTGCCAAAGTCACATGATCTATGTTGGAGCGGCCAACATGCCTGACATTCCCTGAAAAAATTAGTCAATTTGGTGTACAACCGCAGATGAATCCTTGCCCATTAGATCGATTGGGCTTTTCGTAGGGCTGAGTTGAGAATATTAGTGAAGGTCTTGTAGGCGGATTCCACAGAGATGGAGATGGGGTTGGCGCTGCAAAGTTTGGATTCTACCCCATTTCCTAGTAGACATTCCAGAGGGACTTCTTCAGGGAGTAGCAGACGCAGGGAGGAGCAGGGTCACTGGGGGCTGATGGGTGTTGGGCGCAAAGGC
>JASANA010000108.1:0-74645 GCA_030248095.1 Ptycholaimellus sp. GST1_10
CATGTGGTAGATGAATTCGAAGAGATTCACCTATGGCAAAAGACTAGACTTGAGTACCTACACGAAAGCTGCAAGTGAAAAGAACCTTGCCCAGACCCTCCACCTCCAGGTTGCCCGGAACTCCAGAGATAGCGTGGGCGTACTTGGCCTTGCCGCTGACTTTGTTGGCGATGGTGGCGAGACGTCGGGCCAGATCAGTTCCTGCCGCTGGAAAAAGTTTTTTCTCTTCTAAATACGACCAAGGGAAGAAATTCAAATCTTCTAAAAAGAAATTTTGCCGTTTGAATCATACTTACTGTGTGAGAAAATGGCGAGTATATCCAGCAAAAGCAAGGAGTAGAGAAAACGCCAGACGACACACATCAAAGAGCAATATTTCTAGCGTTAGCTGATCGGTGTAGTAAATTTCGTAGCAGAAATGAAGGATCAAATAGATGCAGACTGCCAGAAATTTCTGCTCAGGTTCCATGAGTGAGAAGAATGACAAAAACGCTCCCATACCGCTACCTCTCATAAAAGCAAGGTCGCGTACCTTCCTTGGCCGTGTGATCGTCATTGAACCAAACGCGGCGCTGGATGCTTGGAATGACAGTGTCCCAGCGGCGCCTATTGTTAGAGCTATCACACCCTTATGCCTTTCACGACTTTCACGCCGAACACCGAACAGAGGATAAAACTACATTCTGTTTCGTACAACACATTCCCGCTCAGAGCTCAAACGCTACGCTACAGCACGGCAATTATAAGAATTATTCCTGTTTGCGCTAATTTGGTAATATGTTTCAATATATTTGAATTTAGCAAATTACGTTATTTTACGAACTAAGTCGAAAATATGGTGGCTAATTAAAAAGTGACTTCATGGCAATATTTACATAAACGGAGTAATTTCCTTTCTAGTGAATTACACACTCATAGATTGCTTCCAACACTATATTTCCATCTATAAAAGACCTTTCACGCTCAACCAGAATGGATCTACTTCGATGTTAGAAACAAAACTATGCTAAGGAAATATTAAATGCCTAAGTTTGAGTGAATTTATTACGCCATATATCAATTAAAATATGAGTTTAGAAAAAATGAACTAAAAACCGCACATGTTGGCTTTGAGCAGCACCTTGTCGCAGCGGGCGATCTTGACGATGAGAAGGCGCTTCCCATTCTGGCCGCGACTGCAAAGAGCAAACGCAAAGCCTCTAGAAAACTACTGGCAAAAAAGGAAAGGCAACGGGAAGGCGTGGATGTGCTCCGTGCGAGCGAGGACCTGGACTGCCGACTGCTCATCCAGGACGGTCTTCACGATCTCAAATGAGAAGATTTGGCCAATCTGAGCATCGGAGCTACTGAAATAGGAGCAACCTCAAACCAGATCTTCTTCTGACGGATCTGCAGGGTCGCCTCCGAGTCGCCAGGGCCCAACTTGAGATACTCGTCTGGGAGACCGTCAATGGTGCAGTTGCCCTCGCGACTAGAACATATCGATAGAGATTAGAGGCAAGGATGGAAAATAGAGTGACCTGTGACGATTCTGCTCCTCGATGCTGGCGGTGTTGTCGAAGACGGCGGTGGCGATCTGGTCCATGCGAGCCTGGCCGGCATTGATGGCCTTGGTCAACTCCAACTGGTTCTTCTGCATGGTGGACGCCGCTTCCTAAAAGGAGGCACAAGAATGAAGAATGGAGATGATGAAATGAGAAGAAGGGCGGCACATTCATTTTGGTGAGGACGTCGAAGAGCGTCGGATCCGAGATTTCCTCGCGGAAGCGATTGAGCTCAGAGGCGTCCTCCGGGAAAGCCTTGGGAACGATCTTCACGGCAGGGCCTTCCGATCGCGGAGCAATGACTGACAGATGATGGAAAGACCTCATGAAGAGAAACGGATGCAAAGGAATGGGTGACTAACGATCCATGCCGCGTTTGCGAGACAAGTTGAAGGAGTCCTTGGCGGAGGCGATCATGGACATCTTGCGCGCCTCTTCCTGAGTGGCCTGAAAGATCTGTTTCTGACCCTCCAAAACCGAATAAACCCCAGACTCAAATAAGGAGTGACCCCACTGCTGCCGGCGTTGGCATCCTCGGACATGGCGAGCTGGGGCGAGTTGATGGAGCGCTGGCGCTTGTTGATGCTCTCAAACTGAGACGGAGGAGGGGAAGAGGCCGGACGCTTGGAGACTTGGAGAGACGGAGGGGGTGGGGATTGGGACATGCGAAGGCGAGTGAATAGTCTGAGCCGAGTGAGGCCAGACTCATTAGGAAACGCCGCTACCGTAGTCACTGAGAATGGACATACATGCATACATGAGAGTCAGAAGAGGAAAGGTCATAGATACGATGTATGACACTACTGCCTCAGCGCGTGCACAAACTTAGCGTCAGCACATGGAAATTACAATTTGATATTAAGTAGAAGAAATTAAATCCTGATTATGTATATATACGACTGCCAAATTGGAAATATCGTATTTCATCAACTTGGTTCTTCTTTGGGAAAAACTTCACTCCTTAAAAATACATATCAAGTTGCTTCTCAATTCAAGCTACCCTGCCATTGACTGGCGCATGCATATGTACCCCCAAAATGTATGTATGTGCCGACCTTCTAAAAATAATGACCTATCTTACTTGGGAACTAAGGTACCCACACATCGACCCGCTGGGTATCGCGCAAAACTACAAGAATGATTATGCGAACTATAGGGGCTTCATGAAGTACTGAAGCTCCACCTCTGTGCCGTGGTGTGGCCTTAAACCACCAAAACCAATCCAACCAATGTCAGTACAACAAAAAGAAAAAAGTCTCCCCGTTTCTCGAGTAGAGTCAACGACTACTACACGGGCCACGGGAACCCTTAACTCGGCTTGCTCGCTGGCCCGGGGCCGAGAAGATGTTAAAGGGCCAGTAGATGAGACAAACAAATGGCATGGACGGCTTCGATCGAGAAGCAGAAATCGACATGAAGCGAATAGGAGCGAGAGTGAAGCAAGACATGAAAAAGATGAACAGATACGAATTAATAGACCCAATGCATTGGAATACAAATTGAACATGCTTTATAACCTTGACGGGACACCTGCAGGTCAGCTGCAAGAAGTTGTCAAAGCAAAAGCGACTAAATGTGGAAGATGCGGGACTTGCCCGATGTGGAACACTGACAACACTTATATCAGACAGAGCCATAGCTCAAAGAAATTCCTATGCTCGGTATTTGGTAGGTTCGGATGCGACACAAGAAATGTGGTCTATGCGCTAGAATGCAATGAACCAGGTTGCGACATGATCTATGTAGGACTGACAAGACAGAAAGCGAAAGAAAGACTAGCCGAACACAGAAGACACATTAGAAATGATGATCTGGACACTGCAGTGTACAAACACTTCAGCAAGGCACATGGACGGCCAGTTGAACCTAGAGCGAAAATACTTGAGATCATACCTGACGAGGACCTAGCAACGAATAAGAGAGCTCTGGAAGAGAAGGAACGAGACTGGACAATCGCTTTGAACAGTGTCTGGCCTTGGGGTCTCAATACTAACTGCCTCGGATATGGTGCAATCAACAATACGACAGATCCAACTGATAGAAGGAATTGTCCATGGTTTAATGTAAGAACTACAAGGGCAATACCAAGAGGAGACTGCAAAATACGAGGTAGACGAAGAGGTGACGAGAATACCATAAACACATTTGGTGATTTTGAAAGAGTGGAAAGAACCCTTATATCACTAGAATACAGGAAACAGGAACAATTTCAAATACTACGGGATATGAAGAACAAAGAACTGAAAGGATTGATAGGACATCTCAGACAGAGAACCTCTGACCTGAGCTACCTAATATATCAAATAGTGTCGAGCTATGCTTCGTCAAGATTCAACATATATATGAATGAGAAAAGAAGAAAGAATCCAAGCATCAGTATATCGCAGGTATACTGCAATGGATGGAGTACTGGGCTGAGTGCCGCTAGAATACTTTCAAGATGTGGTAATAGACTATCAATTCCTAAGGAAATATGCAAGGACACACGATTTACATTCGAACTACCCGAACAGCTAGGTTCAACAGTCCTGAACTACAGCAAATTCTTAAAAAATTTGAAGAAGGAAGACATAGACAAATTGATGAAAGAGAACTGCCCATGCAATGAACTACCAGTCAGGCTACAGAATGAAAATGGGCATATAGTGACAGGTGACCTAAACTGGATAGCTCCGAGACTACAAGCACTATTTCGGAAGGGACTGAAGTTCAGACCACACAATGATACATCATGGGATGAAGCTAGAGCAGCTGGGGCAAATGCAATATTTGCATGGATAGGGTATCTAGCCGGCTGGCAGAAGATAACGGACGAGGTGGCAAGAGAATCATATGACCTACTAGTGACTGAACTGGATCGAAGCTATCAACAACTAACGGAATTGAATGGAAAGAATATATCGAATCTATCGATAGACAAGTCATTCCTAAGGGAACTGAAGAAACTCCACGACAAATTCGTTGTAGTACCGGTAGACAAAGCTGCGAACAATATTGCCATCATCTGCAAGAAAGGGTATATCATAAGAATGAACACTGAGATGGGAGTGAACGTGAACACTGATGGCGAGACTACCTACACAGGGAATGCTACATATGAACCCATCATAGGAAGAGAGAAGGAGACATTGATCATGAACCATGAAGAAATCCTTCAAGAATTTGGACTGGGAGAACTAGACGAAGAGAACAAGACAATTCCCTCGATATGGATGTCACCGAAATTCCACAAGACACCGATAGGAGCTAGATTCATTGCTGGAGCCAAGAGGAGTTCACTACGGAAACTAGGAGTGACAATGACGACATTATACACCTGCATCAAGGAAAACTGGGAAAGATATTGCAAGAACATCAGTGAAAAAACAGGAGTAGATTTGTATTGAAGCATAAAGAATAGTGGGGAGGTAATTCATATGCTTAGGACAGGAGTCGGACGAGCTAATGACGATATGGTCACAGCAGATTTTAGCACTTTATTCACTGCGCTGGAACATGGACTGATTCTACGATGCCTAAACGAAATTATAGAAATAATTTTCAGAAGAAACAAATACATATCTAGGACCAAACGAGCGTACATGCATAACTCTGAGGAAAGACGGGCAAATAGCTACGAAGAGAACGAGGTGAGACGAATGACAGAAGCTGTTGTCAGGGAGGCCTACGTGGAATATGGAGGAGTCGTCTTCAAACAAACTAGAGGAGTAAGCATGGGCACCAGCTGCAGCCCTCTAGTAGCCGACCTGGTCCTTTCGAAATTGGAGTTCAATTACCTGACTAGAAGGGAAAACTATGGGACAGCGAGAAGGTTAAAAGGCACAAGAAGGTATATTGACGATATAATGTGCTTTAAAGGCACAGTCCTTCAGGAAGTTGCTAACGAAATCTACCCCCAGTCATTACCACTGAACTTCGATGTAGTAGAAGATGGTAGCATTCATTTCCTAGATTTGGAAATAGACGCGGAAGGTTCAGGACGAAGAGTATTCGATAAACGAAGGAGCTTCAAGTTCAAGGTTATAAGCCTACCGGACAAGTACAGCAACCAGCCAATACAGCTAGGCTTGAATACATTCTTCAGCCAGACACTAAGGTTTAGTAGAATCTGCAATGAATGGCATGATTTTCAGAGCAATTTCGGGTTGTTGGTAGATACAATGCACGAGCATGGCTACAATTCCAATGAACTTCGAACAATCATTAAAAGACTAAATAGACATTATCCACTACTTTTTCAGGCGATTCCAGGGTCGGGGATGAGCGCAGTCGTGGCGGTGATATACAACAGAAAGGGCCTACAGGAGCATCTTGCACAGGCAACCGTCACAGAACCAGTTATGAGACAATGAAAATTGCAGATCATGGAGATATCGAACAGCAGGGAGGAACATACACAGAGGAGGGGAGCAGACCATCGCATGGACGGGACTTCAGTGCGCGGCCAAGCCCTACTACAACATTTTTTGTTTGAAGGTCGGTTGTTAAATTTCCTCCACTTCACCCGCGCACTCCTTGGTCCTGTACGAGCTGCTAATCAGATGTTAAGGAGTCACGAGGAAGAAGAACAAGCTTCTGCTATTACGCAAGAAAAGATAAGAAGCCCATTTTGATTTCTTCATTCTTAATATGTTTTGTGAGTAATTAACCAGAATATAAAACATACATGCTAATTATCAAACTACCCCTCCAGATCTTCCTAAAATAGCATTACCTTTCAGGAAAAAAAAAGTGTGTCCAAATCCGTTGAGAATTCGCCCGTTCCCAGCATTTCCAGATCGGGACATATATATATACTAGTAATATTGGTGAGTGGCCGCGCTTTGCGCGGCCACAATCTGCAGATTGCTGCAGAGCAGAAAAATTTATAGAACAGTTTAATGATAAATTCTGCACGTTTCTTTTGCAAAATTTGCTAAGTCAATTATCTCAAATCTGCAAAAATTGATGAATGATTTCAATTGGGTTTCACCCAATTTAAAATTGCCAGACACATGGACAACTTACACCATGGCAAGCTTACTCCATAGTTAGACAACTATTGGAGCTGCACGGATAATATTGCCTCATATTCCCTCTATATGCTGCCTTAAAACATCAGCTCCCTGAGTAGACCTGAAATCACGAAAATTGACTTTACTCAATGAGGTTTTTTAGAAATATTTTAATCTAAAGTTGAAAAAAAAAATCAGTGATCCTAAAGAGAATTGTTTTGCCTTGAATTTAAAAAAAAGTCCCCCAAGAATTGTTGAAAATTGGCTGAGCAATGAAGTTTCAAAGTTGGAAAATGTTGAAAATTAGCACATTTTCGACGATTTCATTATTTTCTAGAGTTCAGGGACAGGTGCAGCGATATGCCAGAGATGGTTCAATCCGAGATCTATCCAAAATGGTATCACATGCCAGGATAGGTGGAGAATCCAGTCGGCCCGAGGTACCCTCCCAAAGTGGTGTCACCCGTATATAATAAGATATATATGAGGACAAAAATTCAGTAACCTCTATAGACCGCGGAGCGGCCCTTCGGGCCGCTCCGCGGTCAAAAATGGTCGAAACAGTTTTGTCTCAAAATTTCAATTTTTGGTTCACAAAATTTTTTAGGCCTGTATCCGTCTGATTGTTTTTTTTAACCCCAGTTTTGAAATTTACATGCGTAAACTTTGACAATGTTATTTTCTATGCTGTAGCATAGGCAGTGTTGCAGGATAGGGAAAAGCAATATAAAAACTGGGGGTTAAAAACCATACAATCAGATGGATACAGGCCTAAAAAAAATTTATGAACCAAAAAATTGAAATTTTGAGACAAAAATTTTTTCGATCATTTTTTGCGTATGCTATAAGATAGGCGCAAAATGTGAATTCTTATTTTCAACGTCAAATATCTCTCCTGTTCACCGTTTACAAAGTTATGCTTTGGTCCATACAGGTAAAAATGCGTGAATTTTAAGAAAATCTGAGTGCCGTTGTCGGAAATAAAAATGCCGTTGTCGGAAATTGAAATAAATTTTTTTTCAAGATTTTGAAAAACGGAATATCAGTTTTTTACAAATAGCTTAGATCGTAGAGGGACGGTGAACAAAAGCAAGTCGGTCAAGTCGGTCGGTCGGTCCTTGTCAAGTCGGTTCGAATGGTGGTAAAACCATCAAAAATGGTTGAGTGATTTATGGGCGGTTAAATTTTTGGTCAATTTCGAAACTTCAAAAATTCGCAAAAAAATGAATTTTGAGTTTTGAACACTCACAGGCCACCATAGGTCTTAGAATTGTATCCAGTTTCGAACAAAAATATGAAAAACGGGGGCCAACATTTTTGGGCAACCAACTTTTGAACCTCTCAATAAAGCTCTCTTAAAAAGTTATTTCTTAAAAACAAAATAGGGGGTCAAAATGCCATCCAATTTTAAAAATTGATGCTCTTAGGCAACGCTTTTTTTAAAAATTTGTCAGTAATTTTATAAGAGCTGACTGAGAAATGAAAAGTGTAAATTTAGTTCTGGGAGGTGATCAGCGACGAGCACGGGATCCAGCCGGATGGCACCGCTAAGCCCGACTCCGACCTTCAGCTCGAGCGCATCAACGTTACCCCCTCCCATCTTTTCCTTCTCTCCTGCCCCTCCCACAATCTCTTCCGTTCTCCCAGGTCTACTACAACGAAGCCTACGGGGGCAAGTACGTGCCGCGCGCGGTGCTGGTGGACCTGGAGCCGGGGACCATGGACTCCATCAAGGCCACGCCCTACGGTCACCTCTTCCTCTATCTGCCCATCCTCGACCATCCATCCCTAGCTTTGAAGGCCAGCTCTTCCGTCCCGACAACTTCGTCTTCGGTCAGTCTGGCGCCGGAAACAACTGGGCCAAGGGCCACTACACCGAGGGCGCGGAGCTGGTGGACAACGTCCTGGACGTCATCCGCAAGGAGTCGGAGAACTGCGACTGCCTCCAGGGCTTCCAGCTCACCCACTCCATCGGCGGCGGCACCGGCTCCGGCCTCGGCACCCTCCTCATCGCCAAGATCCGCGAGGAGTACCCCGACCGCATCATGAACTCCTTCTCCGTCCTACCCTCCCCCAAGGTCTCCGAGGTCGTCGTCGAACCCTACAACGCCACCCTCTCCGTCCACCAGCTCGTGGAGAACACCGACGAGACCTTCTGCATCGACAACGAGGCCCTCTACGACATCTGCTTCCGCACCCTCAAGGTTTCCATCCTCTCCTCTCCCTTCCTCTCTTCTCCTAGACCCAAATAATTGTCAGCTCAACAACCCGACGTACGGTGATCTGAACCACCTGGTGTCCCTGACGATGTCCGGAGTGACGACGTGCCTTCGCTTCCCGGGGCAGCTGAACGCGGACCTTCGCAAGCTGGCCGTCAACATGGTCCCCTTCCCACGCCTCCACTTCTTCATGCCCGGCTTCGCCCCCCTCGGCGCCACCGCTCAGCTCAAGTATCAGGTTTGCCTTCCTCTTTCACTTCTTCCCCCATCTTCCTTTGCAAAGCTTCCGGTCCTCCTAGGCGTGTTCGGTGGCGGAGCTGACGCAGCAGATGTTCGACGCCAAGAACATGATGGCCGCCTGCGATCCACGCCACGGACGCTACCTCACCGTCGCCGCCATCTTCCGCGGACGCATGTCCATGAAGGAGGTTGTCATCACTTCTTTGCCCTTCCTGTTCATCGTTGAGGCTTTGTGCTGCAGGTGGAGGACCAGATGGTGAGCACGCAGGTGAAGAACAGCACCTACTTCGTCGAGTGGATCCCCAACAACGTCAAGACGGCCGTCTGCGACATCCCTCCGCGCGGCCTCAAGATGTCCGCCACCTTCATCGGCAACAACACCGCCATCCAGGAGCTCTTCAAACGCATCTCCGAGCAGTTCACCGCCATGTTCCGTCGCAAGGTTTTTCACCTCCCTCCCATCTCTCTGCCCTGAGGAGGAAGAAGGGGAATGATTGAGGCGTTCCTGCACTGGTACACGGGGGAGGGCATGGACGAGATGGAGTTCACGGAGGCGGAGTCCAACATGAACGACCTCGTCTCCGAGTACCAGCAGTACCAGGACGCCACCGCCGAGGACGAGGGAGACTTCAACGAGGAGGAGTTCGAACAGGAAGTCGAGGCCAACTAGTCCCCTATCCCATCTCTCTTAGGTCCCCCTACCCCCCTGTCCTCCCCGCCCCAATCCCTACCTCTTCCCCGTTCTTTTCTGTCCCCATGCGCCGGCTTTGTTTGTGACCTCAGTCCTCTGGCCTTTCGTCTTAGCATTCCTTCAGCATCTGCTTCGGAATTTGTCCAACGGCTCTCACTTGTTTTTTTCCTGCCTAGGTGTGCAGAAGGCCTTTCGTAGGCGTGCGTTCTATTGCCGTTTCAGTCTTTGTCAGCCTCAGAGTTGCACAGCTCGTCTTCTTCTAAGGAGCCTTCCGAACGACTTGCGGGTATTTGTTGGACGGTACAGTCCTATTCCACGTTTCATGCTCACTTCCCGCTTTTTTATGCGTTTCCGAAAAAAACCCCGGCGCCAAAACTACCCTACAATCCGCATCAAAGGTATAAAACCATCAAGAGGGCAAGATGAACCTGCAGCTCAAGTCGAGCCCCTCGCTCCAGGAGTAGATGGGTGATGTGTTTGCCGCCCTTCAGAGCGGCCAGATGAAGAGGTGCACGTCCTTGCTGGTCGGGAGCGTCGAGGGCGGCGTTGCGGTCCAGAAGGAGGCCGGCGCAGGCAGGCTCGTTGGCCTCCACGGCGTAGGCGAGGGCGGAGCGGCCGCGCTCGTCTCTCAGCTCCACGTCCGCCCCACGCGACAGCAGCAGCTGCAGCACTCCGATGTGCCCCGACCCGGCTGCCGTCATCAGCGCTGTCGCACCCTCTCGCCCTCGCTCACCGTCGGCCTCAATCCATTCCCATGTCTCTTCAACGTGCCTATGGGCTGGTGGGGGAGTAGAATTACGTCCATGCCCTTGGCGAGGAGGCCGGAGACGATTTCCCAGCTCCCGCCAGCCACGGCGCAGATCAGCGGCGTTTCCGTTCTTTCAGACTTCTCTGTCGGGTGTAGCTTTGACGGCTGCGCTTGGCCTAGAAACCATGCAATACATTTTGTTTCTGAACATTACTTATCTTTGAAATATTGTTCATTCTCAATGTAAGAGTAAATGAATGATTGTGATTGGAGTGTTGGAGTACCGAGGTTGTTGTTGGCGCCGCAAGATATGAGGTACTGAGCTGTCTCCGCCTTGGCGGCTGAGCAGGCAGCACAGAGGGCGGACTTCCCCGTCAGTGGACACATGGCCTCCATGGACACCTCCCCCGACATCTCCAGCAGGAACTGGCACACCTCAAACTCTCCCTTCTTCTCTCTTCCCCAATATCCTCTCTCTACCACTCCAACCTTCGTCTCCCCCGCTGACGCCGCCGCCACAAAGGCTGCCTGGACAGCATCAGAGCGCTGGACGCCCCCCGCCACCCCATCCTCTCCCCAGTCGCACTGCAGCAGGAAGGACACAACGCCCACATGACCTCCACCCGCTCCCAGCACCAGCGCGCAGCGCCCGCTCTTATCTACGTCTGCCAGCTGGAATGGACTCCTTTTCCCCTCTGGCCGGGCTGGGAAGGGAAGAGGAGGCACCTTGGCCTTGTGCTGATGGAGAAGTTGAACAACGTCCAGGTGTCCGTTCTTGGCGGCCACCATGAGCGGGGTCTCCTGGCTCTCAGCCCGGCGACTGCTGACGGAGGCACCGAACTCGAGGAGGAGGGCGACGAGGTCCGCGTGCCCCGCGGCTGCAGCCCTGCTCACCGCCGACTCACCCTCCAGCCAGGCGTTCGGGCTCGCCCCCGCCATCAGCAGCAGACGAGACACCTTCAGTTGTCGGTTAAGTTGAGCTGGCAGGTGAAGCGGTTGAGGAGGCACCTTGATGTTGGGAGAGGCAAAGTTGCGTGGAGAGGCGAGAGCAAGGGACAAGTCTGCCGACGCTTGCTGCAGCCAAAGCAGTTGGCAGTCCCGCCCATTGGCCGCATCTTCGCTTCCAATTACCGCCTGTCATCAACACCTTTCATGCCAGTCTTGCTAACAATGGAGCTGAATGAAACCTTGAAAGGATGTGCCTTGAGAAGATGATGGCCTAGCTCCAGCATTTCATCCGCTCCAAGGTTTCCCTTCCTGCTCAGGTAGAGGGCCAGAAGGGAGTGACCGAGCCTTAACAAACCCCATTGATTCAGAATTGAAGGTGATGACGGTGTTGAAGAGAAACCTAGGATCAACAAGAAACTTGTGGCTGGCGCCCTCCGGACGGCGAAGAAGCCAATTGCGGAAGGCTGGGTGGCAGAGGAGAAGCTGCTCCTCCTGCTCCACCAGCACATCACCCAGCTTGCTCAGCCGCTCTTCCAGACCTTCCCAGGTCAACTCTTCGCCTGTTCGTCCCGCATTTACCACTCCCAGCATTTCTCTGCAGCAAAGGTAGGTAGCTTTTAAGATATGATAATTTATTCAGGAAATGTTAATGGAAAAGACGAACGTTTTTGAGAGTGGGCGTAGGGCTGCGAGGAGGACGGCAAGGATGGGCTGGACGCTCTCGAAGGCACGGACGGAGGGGAAACGAAGGTTCAGGTTCAACAGCAGCACCTCCGACAGTCGCTGAGGTAGGGACCTTCAAACACCTTCCGTCTTGGATGACACTCTCCCTTCCACCATAGTCCTCTAACCCATAGTTAGCACTTTTGAGGCGAAGCAGGGAGTTTTGAAGGAGGTCAAATATGCGACGCAGGTACAGAAAGTCTCCAGCGCAGGCCGAAGCAGCGTACTCGCAGAAGGCCCCTGCCGCATCCGCCATCGCCACACCTCCTCCTCGACCTCCGCCAACACTTCAACCCTCCCCATTCCCGCCTCCACTCCTATGCCATCTGAAAGGATGTGGACAGAACCTGAGAGCGTGGCCGAGTGAGGGGGCTGCCTGGAGGCGGGCGTGAGCATAGGAGCGAGCGTCCCGCCAGCAGCGCTCATCCAGCCCCACGTCGTCCATCGCCAGCACCCGCTCCCCCAACTCCTCCACCAGGCACACACTCTCCGAGCCCACGCTCAGCACCAGCTTCACGTAGCTTCAATGCCTCTCCAATGCCTCCTCCGGCCCCTATTGGAGGCTGAGCGGAGGGGAACCTTGGGAGAAGATGAGCATGCTTGACTAGGAAGGTTGGGAGGGAGTCGGCGGACTCGGGGCGATGGAATTCGGCTTCGTCCAGAGCGTCCACGAGGATCAGCAGTGGGGAGTCCGGCTTCAGCTTCAAGCTCTTCAGGGGATCGCAGATGGCTCGCTTGAACAGCTCCACTGGATGTCTGCCAAAGGCTCCGGGCAGGCTCACCTCATCCTCAACATGGCTTAGCTTAAAAATGGGAGAGAGGAGAATGAATGGGTGTGCCTGTATGCTGGGATTAGCGGCCAGCCAATGGGCGTAGGGGCTGAGGTGGGGACTGGTGGCCAGTTGTCCGGCAAGGTGTACGAGGAAGTCGCTGACGGCGCAGGTCTCTGCCCAGTCCACGCGGCAGAAGTGGTAGCCCACCACTCGCTCGCTCACCCACTGCATCCATCCACCCAGATTGAGATACGACGTGACCTAGAGGATAAGTGATACCTTCATGAGGGCAGCGGGTGGAGCGGTGGTGAGTAGGTTCTGGCTGGTGAGACTGAGTCGGGAGCCGTGGAGGGCGGGCATGGCGGGGCCGTGGAAGAGGGAGGCGGCGGCCAGCTGGCGAAGGAACGCCGTCTTCCCGCTCCCCGAGCACCCGTGCAGCACCAGGCACTTCATCCCTTCGTTCCGCCGCAGTAGGCTCTCCTACACTCCCCCCATCTTTCACGCTCGGCTAGCCTGCGTCAGTGGAAGGGGATGCCTGAATTTCCCTGCAGAGCCACTCCCTTCCGAGAAAGGGCGTGTCCAGGTTGGCGGGTTCCAGGGGAAAGAGGGGGCGCAGGCGGAGCTCAGCGGGAAGCGGCGGCGCCTCCACCATCGAGCCTCGCTGAGAATCCACGCCCCTACAAGGAATATGAATGAGTGAATTGAAGGACAGCAAAATGTAATGAAGTTTTACAATGCACTGCGTCTTGAAGCAGCATAATCCTTGCGATGGAAGCCTTCGCTGAGGGAGCCCCGAGAAGATGCTGAGAAAAGGATGAATGAAGAGAGGAAATGAGGGGATAAGTGGCTACCGCCGGAGGAGTTTGATCTGAGTCCGAAGCTGCGTCTGTGTACGGGTGGGCTGAGGGCGCTGTCGAAGGCGCTGGTCCCGCCGCCGCTGCTGGACATGAGGGACATGAGGGACTCCTGCGACGCCTTGCTCGCCCTGCTCCCGCCTTAATTCCATCACACTCATTTACTCCTCACAAACATCTCTTTTTCTTTTACTCTTTCCCACACACTTTTCCCGTTTCCTATTCCTTCTCACACAATCGCACTTCATCATTTCCGGCTGAATAAGCGTCCAAGAAGGGGGGCGGCAGAAGTAATCACATCCATCATTAGCGCCATTCATTCTGACAGGAGGATGATGGAGGGACCGAAGTCGGGCATGAGCTGGTGTAGGGAAAGGCGCCAGCTCCTGGGTCGCTCTTCCGCCCTTCTTTGTCGTCTACGCTCCGTCATTTCCCTCCCAGTCGTAGGCTGATGAAGTGGGCAGACTAAGTGAATGGAGTAGAAGCATTGAGGCGCGCCTCCAAATGAAGGGCTGAAAGGATCCCAGGCAATTTCCAGGCGGCTCAAGGCGGCCTGTCGCCCTGCGTAGCCTTTCCGCTTCTCAAAAAAGGCCTAAAGACGGGCAGGCAGGAAGTGGGAGAGTGGTGTTGGGTGGGATGGTGGGAAAGGTGTTGGCTGGCTGGGTGAGAAAAAGGCAGAAGCGAGCGGCATTAATCGACAGGGATTGGACAGGTTTGAGTAGCGGCGGCGGTGGCTTTTTCTGACGCTGGGGAGCAGTGGGAGGAGGAGGAGCAAAATACACAAAGAAGTGCCAGGGCCCCTTAGATGCACACTGGCCTCCCTCCTTCCACCTACATAATCCCCCCCTCACACACACACCCTGGCCACGCCAACTTTTTCCGCAGTTTCATTGCTGCAGCCACAAAGACTCCCACTCCCAAGGGTCACGCCCAAGCCAAGGTTCGCTCTTACTGATTCCCTAATTACCACTGCTCCTACCCCTTTCATGACTGGGCGGGCTGAAATTAATCGGCGTTAATGAAAGGTTGGGATGGCCTTTGATGGCGGCTGTCTAGGACTCTGGGAGTAGGAGGAGGGAAAAGAGCGTGCCGCCAAAGAGATGATAAATCAGTTGCGGCCCGAATTCCAAGCCCCAGCCCTTTCTTCCACCTTTCCCAAGCTTTGTCGCCAGTGCGTAAGCCAAACTCAGTTTGGACAATAGATCTAGCTAATCCCGGAGAGTGCATAAGCAGACATAGTAGAAAGTGTACACATCATTCACTCCCTCTATGAGTCACTGAATCATTCACAGCCTTTCATTCGCATTGTCACAAATGTATTTACGACTTCCATCAGGAATAGTTACCATGATGCATAGCTTTGGAAGAGAAAGAAGGAAGCGGAGGGTGAGAGCGAAATAGGCTGAGAGACGTAGTTTGGAGGGGGGCTAAGACTGAGCAGCGACCTTGGCTGAGCGAATGTAGGAAGGCCGGGTGTCTATGCACATAACCTGAATTATTAGGCGACGCCCGCAAATGTCCCAAATACATTTCGCCCGCTTAATGAGCGTAATTTTTTCAATCTTACGACTTCCTCCCACCTCTGCCCCCGCCCTGTCTTGCATTCCAGAATTTCAAACTAGAAACTCGATGGGAAATCCTGCCATCAACCTAGCCGCTTCCGTTTTAATCCTTTTGGGCTGGGAAAAGGGTTAAAAACCGATTCTAACCGGAACACGGAGGTATCGAAATGTCACGCGGCATTGAGCGGAAGAAGCATAGAGGGCGAAAAACTAAAAGCAGCAGAGATGTTAGATTTGTCTAGCGAGAAGCTGGCGTCAAGATAGCGCGCACTCACCACCTCTCTTTGCTCACTCACCCACATGCCCTGCCTGCTAGACGCAACTTCTTTTAATGCACATTCCACCCCTCTTTACTCAATTCTTCATGCTTCCAATCCCACTCTCTGCTCTACATTGAAAATTGGTGAAACAATAAAGCACCAGCAGTCATTCAAAAGCTGTTATCGTTAAACGCACGCAACAAAAGTCTTCAAAATAGGCAGACCTACTATTTCTGCATGATATGAGGTGTAAATGGCAGATCAATTGTAACAGAGAGAATTTGAATGAGGTGAAAGAGAATGGATTGACGGGCTTCTTGTGTGGCGCCAGTTTCCTCAGACGCCAATCCAAACCAGTCCATGCCTGGGGACAGAAAGTTGTCAAAGGGGATCAGTTTTAGCCAAGGCTTCCTTCATCCGCCTCCTCAACTCCTTTTCTGCCACCAGACTATGGTCGTTAAAGGAGATGGGATGGGAAGAGGTGCAAGGTGGAGCAGAGGCGAAGAAGGTCGTAAAGGCATTCCATTCCAGTACAAGACGGCCCGTAAATCAAGATGCCCAGAACGAGCTGTGGACGCCCCCCGTGCACTGAGAGGTGCTGTGGGAATGCAGCCTGCTCCATTCTTCTGCATAATCAGCCTAGCCAAGCCAGCCCAGCCACGCTTCCATTTCTGTCAACACACTCTCCACACCGCACTTCCATCACTCGTTCAAATGGATACACTCGAGTCTGCTCAATTGCAGAAGAATGCAAAGTTCAATGAGGTGAGTGCAGGTTATGAGAATGAGTGTGTTGGTGAGACCTTGCTTGGAGAGGCGTTTGGGGAACCATCCGATGCGGAAGGGAAAGGCATCGGATCGATTGGAGCGCCATCGGACGCTGTCCGCAAAGTCGCTCTGGCTCCGTCGCATCTCTCTTTCACATCACTCAAATGCCCCTGCCTCCTCCTCCCGCCATCCCTACTGCGCCGCGGAAAGCCGAAACACAAACCCCTGCTCCCGCGCAAACAGAAAACGCCTGCCTCCTCCACCCAGTCCCCCTCCCATTAGCCTCCTCTTTGCCATCACAGCCACAATTTTCTGCCGCAAAGCCGACCTTTAGTGCTCCGGTTAGGCGAGCAGAGGGCTGAGGGAGGGAGAATGGGAAAGCAGGGTGCAGCTGAGGAGAAGGGGCACTTTTTATGCATGAAGGCCTAAGCGGCGGGGCTGGTGGACATTAATTTCCTGGCAGACGAAAAAGGGCCGGGTGGAGGAGTGAGGGAGGGAGAGAGAGAGTGGAAGGGGGCGGGAAGTCAAAAGTGGTCGCTTGGCCTAAGCCTAGTGAAAGCCGGAAAGTAAGGGGGTGGATAGCGGGAGGTATAAAAGCTGCTTAGGAATGCCAGCGCACGCCCCAACGCCGCTCACTTGACACCTACACTCAAATAGACAGACTCACGCCCTTTTTATGCACCCCGCTCAGCTCTCTCTGATAGCAGACTCAGGACCCTCCGGACTCCCCGGCGCCCTCACATCCCCTTTCAGGCCCCCCTCTGTTGACCTTGACGATGGCTGAGGCAGACAAGGCACCTGCTAGGCAATACCGCCAATATGTCCCTTTCCCCCCTTTTGCTCCAACCCTACAGGCGGACGAATGATGCGGACACTTCCGACCAAGGCTAAAAAGGCCACCCCTTTTCTCCCCCTCCAGCCTGCACAAAACCATCCCGACGCATTAGCAGAGCACCAGCGCAGGCGGATCAGCCTTTGATTGACTCTACCTGCTGGCCTTTCTTCCTATGTGTTCGGAAAAAAATTGGGTTTGGAAGAGCACGGGCAGAGATTGGCAAGCGAATGCAAGGGCAATGAAGGTGGGGAAAGCAGTGGACAACGAGGCTGGTCATTGAGGCTGGGGTGGGAATGGAGGGATGGGGAGGGCGGGGATTTGGCTAAATGGGCCTGGCGCATATTCATGGCTCCTTTTGGGGGCTGTGTGGATGGAGGGAGTGTGTGAATAGAAATGGAGCTCCCTCGTCCCCTCCTCCTCCCCCCACCTCCCATCGCTTGCCTCATCTCAAGGGTCTCTCACTGCTGATATGAGCCAACAATCCCAGTCCCCCGAGCTCCGCTTGCCCTTACACCCTCCATTGCCTTCATCAACAGTCATCTTCCCATCCCCTTTGCCCTGGGATGACTAATAATGCCAAGCATCGGAGCAAAGCAAGGGATTGGAGAAGAGGGGAAAAGTGAGAGGAAATGAGGGAGTTGGTCTTTGCCTGAGGCTTAGAGGAAGTGGGTGGAAGGGAGGAGGTGGAAGCTGGTGTGGAGGAGGGAGGAGGAGGGCTGTGTTTATCCCAGCCAGTGGTCGCTGAGGAAGCAGGCTATCAAAACAAGGATCAATCTGCCCTTCAGCCCCTCACAGCACCACATTTTACCACTCTATCAGCTTCAGCTTAAGCTCCCACATTTCTCCGCCCTCCTCTATCTCCTCGCTCTCCCCGATTTCTGCCACATAATCTTACAGAATATGACGATAAACATGAAACCAACACATTGTCAATCTATACGGAAAAAGAGCGTGGGGACTAAAAAGAGGACTGCCCTCAGCCAGACATTGAATGGACGTCCTTTTCCCCGGCTCCCTAAAGAACTGGCAGCAGCTAAGAATTGCTCTTTAAGTACTACTCTGCCCTAAGGAGTGGGGGAGGAGTGTTGGAGCCAGGCTATCTTCTGCCGGAAGCAATGAAGGAGAACGTGCACGCGAGCTCGTTGAATTCTGATTTACGATGCAGCTAGCCTGGCCCACTTTCCCCCTACTTTGCCCAAGTTTCCCAGCAGACACCCAGGAAGGGCGGAGTAAATCAAAAGAAAACGGATTGCGCAAAGGCTTTCCAACCATGGTTGGAGGGTAGAAAAGAGGGGCGGGACAGTCTTAGTCTTCCGGTCAGCGAGCAGTAGTATGGGTGTGGATAGTTTGGGTAGGCGGGAAGGGGTGTGAGGTAGGAAGGAGGGGTGTCGGGTTGCCAGCTATTAGCGGGGACCACCTAGGGCGAAGGCTGAAATGCGTGAAGCACAGCAGGAGGGGAGGGAAGGTTGTTGTAGGCGCCTTTGTGGAGGCATGCGGCTTCTCTAAGGCGGGCGGGAGGAGAGGAGAGATAGTCAGCCTGAGCCACTAAGGGTCTGCGTCTCATTTTCCCCTCCTCTCCTGGCCTAAGGGGAGGGGAGTGAATTGGCGTGATATGGGCAAATGAGGGGGCAGAAGAGACCCTTCAAGTGCACACTCATAGGGGAGAGGAGTGTGGACAATCAGGAACTGCTGGGGCGTGAGTAACTTTGCCTTCCTCCAAAGGCTTGTCAGGAGTATGAGAGGGACAAAAAGGTGTCGGCGCGGCCTTGAAATTCAGCGCGGCGGCCTATTGAGGGGTCCAAATTTGATTCCGAGCAGGGGGGAGGGAGGAAGTGTACAAAAGGCTTCTGCCTCTGTGTCCTTCAAAGGCGCGGCGGGTAGAGAAAGCGGGAGGAAAAAAGAGGGACGGGAATGGCGAAGGTCCTTCGCTTCTGACAGAGCACCCCTGACACAAGGTCCCCGCCTCCAAAAAAGGCGCCTCTGAGGTCGTTTGTATTTTACAGCGCCTGATCTTGCCAAGATAGCAGCAATCTGTTTCGCTGGGGGAACAGAGCGAAAAGGAAAACCGAATGTTTTCACTTTGCCCTCTCATCAATCTGAGCTGAAATAGAGAGAACGGGAGTTTGCTGCGTTAGAACGGCAAAGTGGATGGCACTGGAGTGGAGGCGGGGTAAACAACCTCTGGGTGGGAGGGTTTAGGCTGGGAAAAAGGGAAGGAATTATGGCCTATACTCAAGGCCGCGGGCTGAGTGTCAATTTATGTCCTGTCCTAAATCCTTCAGTCCAGAAAACGCCTGCCTCGCTTTTTTACGTCACTATTCTAGGTGGGGAACAAAGGATTTGTCCCCTCAGCATGGGAGTAATAAACAGGCGCGGCATGTTCGCGGATCACAGCGGGATTGTGGATAGGAAAAAGAAGGGAGAAAGAGAGCGTGGCTGTGGGCTGAGTAGAGAGGAGCGGGGGTTGGTTAAAGGTGTGTGGGATAATGCAGATGGTAGGTGAAATATATGCGGGAGGTTTTTGGGGGCTGGGTAGAGGGGGTGCGTATGAAGGAAATGGCCCTCGCCGGGTGGAAAAAATGGACGCCACCCTGGCAAGAAGGCTTTAGGGCCGTTTTAGCGCGCTCACTGAAGGGGACGGGGGAAGGAAGGCACAGGTGCACAGACTCTCGACCCAGCCACATAAGCTTGTTAGCCAGGCCTAGGGAGGGGGGAAGGCAGTGGTTTAAGAGGAGCGTTGGTTTGATGGGGACAAAGTGGACGGAAGGAAATGTGGAGTGTAATCAGAGGGGAGCATCGGTAGCTGCGGTTGCGCTAGGCGTGAGAGTGCCGTTGGTGTGGGGGAGTTGGGGAGGAGTGAGGGGGGAGTGGATGAAGGGCTGTAGGTGTCCGGTGATGGATGGTTCGCCTGGTCACACACATGTTGAGTGGACAGGGGAGTGTGGAGGAGGGGAGGAGGGGGCGAGAATGTGGCAGGTCAGTGGGCGCCCTCCCTGGGGTTCTCAGTCCGGGCAGAAGGGAATGCCTTGAAAGGCGCGGCAGCAGATGGCCGCCCAGCCTTAGGCTAAGTATAGGCCCAATCAAAGCGCCGCACCCACATCAAAACCCCACTGGCTAATAGCCAGGTATGCCTTATGCCCCCCTACTCTATGTTCGCATTGCCCTTTGACTGGCCAAAATGCGATTAGCCCAGCAGTAATCAGGTCAGGAATTTAAACCTCATAGAAGTTAATGAAATTAGACGGAAATAAATTCTGGCTACATCACCGGCTGAAGATCTCAGAAGCAAATTGTACAGGCATTATTTCAAAAGCTAAAGAATATCCGCCCAATGCCTCCACAATCCGATAGTCGTATGAAAAGAAAAAGAGTGCCAACTAGAGAACAAAAACAAAAACCCTGGAAATGATGCCTGTATGCAGGCAGAATGAGAGTGGAGGGGGGATGAGAGGGCGAAGAGAGAAAGAGCAGGTGTGTTTTTAGATCAAGGGCAACCGCCTGGTGGTGCTCAGCTGTAGGCTGACCCCAGCTATACTGATCATCCCTAGTCTTTGTTTTGCTAGCAGTGAGTGAGGGCAACGAACAGAGCATCTGGAAGAGAGGTGAACAATAAGGCAAAGGCTGTAGATAACATCTAAAGAGGCAGAAGGACGCACCATCACTGCAGGAATCAACCAGCAGATCGCGCATAGCAAAAACCGCACCTGTCAGAATTCATCCACATTTCATATTCTTTCACACTTTTACTCTATTTTTTGCTTAGCTGCATTGTCACGACAACATTCATTTCAGACACACAGCTGTAATTAGGTATACTAGTCATTCCAACTCCAATCCATAACAAATAGTTCTAAATAGCGACTTAGCTAACGTATTATCGAGGAGTGCAAGTCTTGATGTAGATTGTAGTGATAGGACTTGAAAGAAAGGGCAGTAAATGTGGAGGGGATTGAGAAGAGGGAGTGGTGGGCGTGTCAAACCCCGTTGCAATAACAGTGGCATAAATAGCGACAGGGCAGCCTTCGTCCAGTGTGACAGGGGTGGAATGGAAGGCAGCGGTGATGTGGTCAGAGTCCAGGGTCCCTCCCTGCTGAGACCAGTTCTCCTTACCCACACTCCTGACCTCACTCAATACTCTCTTTTTCTACTCTATTAACTCCAACCGTTTTCAGTGCAATCTCATTCTGGAGTCCTGAAGATGAGGCTGGTAATATGGTGGTTAACTGGGACTGCGTGAGAGTAGACGGCCCACGAAGGAGCCAACTGAGGCGAATCGGCGGCGTAGACGCTGTCGAGATCGACTCCGACGCTCCATTCTCCTCACTCTTATTCACCGGCTCACTTTCATCAGCCTTCACATTACTTCCCTTTTTCCTATCTCAAACAAATCTGGCAGATGGAGGGTGGGACATCAAAATGAAGTGGAAAGGAAGCGCAAAATGGTGGCAGGGGCATGTCAGTAAGTTGAGTGGTGCATAGATGCAGGAGGCGGAGGCGACAGTGATAGGAGAGACGGGTGGGGCAGCAGCAAAATGTGCGTGGAATTGGGGGCCGGCCTTGCAACAGTGCGACATCAGTCAAAGACGACTTCGCTGATGGCTTGGCGGATGTGATGGACGAGGGAGGCCCCCTAACTCCCCCTCCACCACTACCACCCTACCCCCTTCCATCAGCTCCAGCGGTTCTGGTCGGACCTGGATTTGGGAGAAGGGGGACATTGCGCAAAGCCAGGGGCCTAATTCGCCCTCTTAAGGCAGCCCTGTCCGCCCTACTCAACCCTCCATCGTCTCAGCGATCTGAAGAGCCAGAAAAACCCTCTCCTGCCACTCATCTGTCATAACTGCGGGAGGCTGCGCTATAAAGATCTCTGCTGGGGTGATGGAAAAAACTTGGGCCTAGGAGGATGCAAGGATGCGGCGGTGGTCTGGTCTCTCACTCTCCCATTCTCTCTTGTCACTTGCCCCGTCTGCGCTCTAATCGAATCAAAATAATTACTACGATTCGGGAGGGCCTCGATTTACTCCGCCCACCACCGCAATCTCACAATAACCCCCTCTAGTCCACCTCATCCCATCGCCAACAACGAGGTGCGCAACTATAATGGGGCATTATTTTGTTAGCCTTGGGAGGCTAAATCCGTCCAGCACATGGCTGCGCATGTACAAAGGGAGGTGAGTGAAGCAGGACGTGGTGGGGGCATGGATGAAAAATGATTGGAAAGGGTAAGCGTGAATGAGAAAGTGAGAGAGGTCAATGGACGAGGATTGATGGACACGCGTCTCTCTACTCCCCACCTGCTAGGCCAAGCGGAACCAAACAAATTGCTGGTTCCCAACCCGAGACTGGAGCCGCAGAGGAGAGCACAACATCCGCAGGGCCTACACTGAGCTGAGCATGACTCTGCTGATCAGGCACACTTGATTAGGCTCTATCAGGCTGCTTGGAGGAGGAGGAGCTTAGTCCTGGCATGCTGGCTTCCGGCTGGCTGGGGGAGAGGAGGGAGAAGGGATGAGTTAATCAGAGCAGTGGAGGAGGTTTCTGCGGAGGGATGAGGAGGCAGCGTTTGGCGGCTCTTTGCCGCTGCTGATGAATGGCCTCTTTCCAACCTCCCCAAGCACCAAGCCAATAAGCGAATGCCCGCCTTCTTAGATACGCCACAGGCATCGCATCATTGCCCCTTCCCTCCATCCCTACTCACCAAAACCAGACGCATCTGGCAACACAGCTGACGGGCATTCCCTTGAAGAAGATATTGTTTTTGTTCTGGGTGGGCAAAGAGAATGATAGGCTGTGGCAAAAGCTGAGCCTTGTGGCGCTGAGGGCACGTGGGTGGGCGATAAAGGGGCCATTGGCTCTGCTATGCTGGGTAGACAGAGACAGGGCCATGCTCGCTTACACTCCACCTTTCCTGGCCAGCCCCTGCTGAGCTGATTGTAGCGCCTGCCAGCTCATATCCTTCCATCCATCCAAGGCAGCAAGCCCTCTCACACACTGTCTCTATGAACCAGGGCGGATGGATAATGCCACTCCCACACTTCCTTTGTCTCCCTTACCCGTCCAAGCTTGAGTGCAGGTAGGGTGCAGGGAAGGAAGGAAGGGAACCTCTGCGAATGACAGGCGAGGCAGGGGCGGGCATGTCCAGGCGGAATTTGCGTCTTGGAAGCATTGGCGAAGGATTTGGAGATGGACCAGACGTCAGCAAACTCTTCAACTTATTTTTTCAATCTTGATGAAGAAAAAGAAAGGATGGGAATGTTGGAAAGAGGAGATGTAGTCTACCTGTAGCCGAAAGTAGAGGTCCTCGGAAGCTTCCTCCGGCGTGGGAGGCGCGGGACCTTTCTCCCCCAATCCAATCACGCCTCCTCCCTTCTCCGCTGCAGGCAATGCATCATTTAGAGCATTGGACATATAAAAGTTGATTGGTTTCAGTTCAGCAAAAGACCCATCTGAACAGTAGAAGAGCTAGAAAAGGAAGTGGACAGTATGAATTAGTGGGAACCAGAGCGATCGAGAAGTCGTCCGTCGAATTCGTCGTCGTCGTCGAGGTCGCTGGTGACAGTCTCCGGTTTGGCCTTGGGCGGTAGACAGGGCGTCAGCGGGGCGGGTGGCCGTGGCGGCTTTCTGCATATTTGCCCACCTTGCATGGAGGCAGAGGAAGAAGAGGGGGCTTTGTTTGCCGCCCCTGTTTTCAATCTACACGAGGCGGGCGGGCATGGCAGAGGAAAGGAGGGGAGGGGGTAAAGAAAAGGCAAGGAACGAACGCATGGCGCTTGGCGAATAGGGCGGGGGAGGCGGGTGGAGTGAGTAGACTCTCCGTATTGGCCAGCACTCGCCGCTTTTTCCGACCGCCTCAAATCCCATTCACGCCTCTGGACTCTCTGGCGGCAGTTTCCAGAAAAGGGAGGCCAAATCTCTTTCACGCTCCTGTCAGCCCCCATTTGGCTCAAAGCGGCTGGCAGCAAAGCACCGCTCCCCCTTTATCGAGGCCCAGAGATGGCGCACCTTCTTTTCGCTCCATGAGCGGGGAGACGAGGCCGTAGTAGGCTGGTCCTGAGGGAGCATCTCGCAGACTAGCCCGATGCCAAGGGCTTCCGAATGCTGCCGTCTCTGGTCTAGCCTCCGCCGCTTGGCCTGCTATTGAGCTTTGTAGGAGAGGTGGTGGAGGGAGCAGAGAGGGGGGAACCTTTGGAGCTGCGTACGAGGCGAGGAGTGCAGGGTACATTGGGAATGCAGTGTAGGTTGGCGCTGTGGGTGGGCGGGGTTCGAGCTTCGCGGAAGGAGCGTCGAAGGCTGCTGAGCCAGCCGAGGCCTTTGCGCCGTCGCACGGGCTCCACTTCCATCCCTGCCTCTGCTCAAAATGCCTTCCACAATTTGCACCAGTTCATATCGAAAGAAAGCATCAGGGGCTGAAATGTTCAAAGAGGCCAGGCTAAAGTAAACATGTCAAAGGCAGGGGATGTATCTGGTGCTGCAGGGTGAAAGGGGGAGGAGAGGGGTTGGGATGCGCGCACGGCCTTGGTCTGGGGCAAAACAAACGTGTGCAGATTCTGCGGCAGAGTTAGTAGGGCGTGGGGGGCAAGCGATGAGAGATGATTATGGATAGGGGAGGTGATGGAGCGTATGTGCAGCGATTGGGGCCGAGCAAAGGGGCGGGAAGGTTTGGGTAGGGGTGGAGGGAGGGAGGGAAGGAGGGGTGACAGGTAAAGGGCCACTTTCTGCCCCTCTAGACGATGGGGCCAAAGAGGAAGGAAGGGTCAGGCAGGCAAGGCACGGGCGTCGATTTGCGGATGCCCACTTTGCCCTGCCTGCCTTGCCTGACCACTCCCCATTCCTTCGCAGTCCCCGCTATCTTCCCCCCTGCCCTGACCTGAGGGAATGGTCACAATGGAGGCTGGGAAGGGAAGGGAGAACATCATTAGGCTGGGAATGTCCGAGGGCCGCCTCTACCCCTAATTTCAGCTTCCCCTACACGCCTCTCTATGCATCAGACTCCCCCCTCTGTCCACTCCCCTCCCTCACTTATGCGCCTAGTCCCAGCTAACAAGTGGGGAGAGGGGAGGGGATTTGCGCAGGGCCGGTGCTAAACGCACTCGAATAGGAGTAGAAACTAGTGCGCCTAGTCTCCTTAGCCACCCAGCCTACTCTTTCCAGCGCCTATGATTGAGACAGGGAGGAAGAGTAGCAGAGACCTCGCATCAATGTACCCTCACTGCCCAGCCTCTATGCCTTAGGCTGCTCTCACTAGCTTCACCTGTCTCATAATACCACCCATACTTCTTCTCCTATTACTCTTGCTACTTCTGCACCGGATCCTAGATTGTATGACTAAAATAAATGTTTGGCTCCCCCAAGAAAAAAGTGGTAGAATAGAGACAAATGGGTCTAGCTTCGACTGCGGTTGGCATCCGCGGGGAAGGCACTGGATGAAAGAAGAGCGGGACTGGAAGCACAGGCGGCGGCTACTGGCACGGCAAATATAGCTACTGCCTATAAGACGAACGCCGCGACCCCCAGCTCTTCCCCTCACTCCAACCCCCTGGGGCCAACTTCTTCGTCGCCCGCGCACCAGAAGAGAGCGAGACACAATACGGAGCCTGGCATCAGCCCACTCATCACTCCGCCTCCAACCTTGCTCACCCGCCATTCTGCCCCTCCCTCCCTACCCTAAGAGCCAAAACGTATTGAGCGCTCCTGTAAGGGGAGACATTAGCCGATTGCCTTTCCTCCCCCTGGCTGCCGGTACACTTTGCAAATGCCGAGGCTTGGGGCCAGATGGGGCAGAGCAGGCCTTGTGGTCGCTGGAGGATGCAGAAGCGGCTTCTTAGACTCCCTCAATCCTCCCTCTCTCCCCAGCCTGTGACTAGCGCTGAAGGCATCTGGACGCTAGCCTGCCCCTTCTGCCCTCCCTGCCCCTCGCCCTTCCCCCCACTTCTGACACTTTTCCAAGGAGCACATGAATCAACCCGCCCTACTGCAACCACACTCCCTTCTTCTCCCCATTTATCACTGTCCGGATTCCTCCAGGCTTTCCTCTTTGATTTTACGAACTAAACAAACCATGCTAAAATAGTTTACCGAAAGTACTGCAGTTCCTTAGTAAACTATTGAGTGTAGTAACCTGTTGAGGAATATGGCGATAAGCGCAATAGAAGGTGAGATAGGTGGAATTGGTTTAGCGAGGAAGTGAGGGTTGGTGGGTGTGGAGGGAATGATGGGGAAAGGCAGGGTCCGAAAGGAGTGGCTAAGCCTATTACCGCCCTAAGACCCTTGTGTTGTCCCTTCCCAGCCACGCAAAAGTCAACAGCTGAGGATACACTTGTCCTCTAACCATTCCCACCCTCTCACCACCTTTCCACTATTACTCGCCTCACTTCCTTCTCCTCATGTCCCAGTGAAATCTTTCTCATGCCTTCCTTGAATAGCTGTCAACTTTCTGCTGAACTATAAAGGGCAATTATTTCATAGAAGCGAATTAACATTCGGAACATACAGAAAGATTGACGAATGGAAAATGGTACCCGATTGTGGCGTGGATGGAGTCCAGAAGGAGCGCCTGGGAAGCAGCGGAGACGGCGCAGCGGACACTGAACGCCATTCCCAACCATCCACTGCTTTGCTCATCCTCCTTCCCTCAATCTCTCCCACCTCTCGCCTCCACAACCTTCCCACAGCTCGCTTTGCAAGTGAAACAACCGCGCTCGCTTCCATTACACAAGCGCCGCTCGCCAATTGCAGTGAAATGAAGAGAATAGATCAGCAGAAGTCGGCAGCGCTCTGAGCATCCATCGCCGCAGTGGGGGACTGAAAGAGACGGGAGGGAAAATGGAGAAGTGGGCAGAGCGGAAGCAGAAAAGAAGAGGTTGAAACAAAAGAGGCCATCACTCCAAGAGGCTCTCTGCCAGCCTGCGCTGTTGAAGGAGGCAGACGACAGGGGGCAAAAAGACGTCGGGACATGGCCGCCCCCCAGGGGACCTCCAGGCAGCCACAAAACCTAGCTTGATTGATGCCTCCAAGCAACATAAGCTGGCAAAAAACCGGCGCTTCTGGATTAGGCCACCACCGTGCCAGCTACGCCTACCATCAAACCAGACTACTGCCCTTTAATCCTGCCTTCTATGCTAAGCAAAAGAGTTTCTTGTCCAAAACTAATAAGCATGAAAAAGTTCACTAAAACAGTCCGCAACAGGGCAGGGCGGGAGTAAAATGTTGACGGGCTGAAAACCACAGGCGTTTTGGCGATCACGAAGGAAAAGGGTCATGACTGTCAATGCCCCGCGCTCCGAGCAAACAAGGCAAAAAGGGCAGACCCAGTTTTTGGTGGCCGCTTTTGAGAAATCCAGCAGAGATGAGGGAGATAGGAAGAGAACATTGATCGCAGACTCCCGAAGAACATAAAGCTCCCTTTATTTCCCTTTTTCACGACGCCTGATCCGATTTCTGCTAGACCCCAGGAGCAGAAAGCGTCGCTAAATTAATTCCAAGAAGGACTCTCGCAACCTTTGCATATTTCATTCGGAGCTTATTGGATAGATAAAATAAGACTGGTGGAAGGAGGGGGAAGGAGTGGAGTGCAGTGATGCATGGTGCATGGTGTGAAGGAGCGCTTTAAAGGGCGTGTCGGACAGGCGAGCCGTGAAGGAAGATGAATGAGCTTTGCACGCTCCCACATTAAAAGCAACCCCACCCACAACTACGCAGCGCGACAAATCACTGCACCCACCAGCACCAACTTTTCCCTCCCTCACTCCCTACGGAAGGCCCGCAATTGCCCCTCAGCACGCAATCTCCCCCTCCCTTCCTTCCCTGGCAGTAAATAGGAGCTGCTGCACTAGTAGCGGAGAGAATTGAGGGGTCGGAAGGCGGAGAAATTGAGATTGATTGTGGGAGGCAATAAGGCAGGACAGTTGTTAGCGTCTCTCACGCCTATTCGGTGTCTCCCCTTCCTCCCCTCCTCTCCTCTCCACTGTTGCAAAAGGCCCTGCTCTACACAAGGCGGCCGGCACTGGGTGGCCCAGATTCCAGGGTAGGAGGAGATGCTAATCTAGAGAACCCTCCACTTAGGCCTCCTCCTCTGTCCCACTTTGGTGACAGAGTGCTCTCTGGCCCCAGACCAACGCTCCCTCCCTGTCTCTGCATTCTGGAGTGGAGTGGCGCCCTGACCCAGTTCTAAGCTGCACCGCCAACCCTCCCTCCTACACCCAGCCAACACCAGCCAACCGACAAAGAACAAAGGGATATCAAGTCAGACGACTGCCCGTCATGGCCCCTCTTCAATGAGGCTCGTAAAAGCAGAGGAGGGGCGGGAAATGGAGGGTAAGAAGGCAGTGAAAGTGAGGCCGCTGGCTGTTTGCCGCTGGATTTGGGAGGGGGCAGAAAGTTTGTGGCGCTGGCGGGGAGCGCGGATGTTGAGCCCTCCTTCCCTCCCTCCCTTCCTCCGCGCACAGTCCATAAAACCTCTTAATCCCTCAAGGTTGGCGCGGGGGAAGGAGGGCGGGCAAATCGCGTCTGCCTGTCACCAAGCGTTCGCCCATCTCCGTTCTTCGCCCTCTCCTATTCACATTCCACTCAGTCCCCCCACCTCAGGTGAATGAGGGAGGATGGGGTACATTTAGTGGAAGCAAAATGGTGCGAGAATGAAATGGAGAAGATGCGAGGAGGGTGGGAAGAAAAAGGGGAGCGGGGAGGACTTTGGGCGATGGTGTAGGGTGGGGTGGTGGAGGAAAACAAACAACTGCCCTTCGCCCTTCGCCAGTCCGCCGCCGTCAGCTCAGCGGAACGCCCCCTTCACCCCCTTCCATCCCCCACCAACTGGCGGGCCGAAGGCCGATGGCCTCCCACATTCCATTCACACTTAACACCCTCCCATTCCCCCTCCATTCCCCCCTACCCTCCATCCCCACACCAACCGAGGCCGCAAATTGCCCGCTTCACAGCAACAATAAACGCCTCGCCCGCCTAATAGCAGCGCCGCCGCCCGCCATGAAGCTGCAAGATAAAGCCTCGCTTCTAATGGCCCACCCAACTCTCTACTCTGCCCGAGAAACTAGGCAGTTTGGCACAGTGCCGCAACCACATCAAACCTTCCTGGCTAACAAGAGCATTGCTTCTGCGCCAGTGGGGAGGGAAAGGTAATGAAAAGATGCTTGGGAAACAAAGTGGGACATTGCTGGCCAGGCTGCCTAAGTGCATGGACAGGTTGACGCGTCCATTTGCCTTGCTCTGAGAGGAAAAAACGCATTAGCACGGAATATGCACTTATTTGTACTCATAGGAGATGCTAAATTGCTGTCATGTCCTGTCCTAAAAGAAGGACTGGTCTCCATTACACGGCTAGCTAGGAAGTAGGGTGAGTGCCTGTGGCGGAGAAGCCAGCAAAGGTGCCCTCGACGGAGACTCAAACTCAATCCTCCACCTACCCAACCCTCCCTCCCTCACTCTTAAGTGCTCAACCAACGCCGACACCAAACGCCCTCCCTTCCAATGCCATTCCCTCTCCTACTTTATGACCCGTTTTGAGCAGACTAATTGGAGCCCCTTGGAGGAGCAGGGAGGGGGGAAGCGCTATTTTGAGGTCTGCAAACTTCACTCCCGCCCCTCTTCCATCATCCCTCACCCTCCACACCCAGCTCAGCTGCAATTTTGTTTTGCCGCTTCGCACGAGGCGATGAAAGCCAGCCGACAACAATGAACGCCTGCCTCCCTTCGGTTGGGGCCTGGGGCAGAGTTGGAATGCCTCAAAGCTTTGCAACAAATTGTAATGAAGCGGCATTCGAGTGCAGGGGGGGGGGGTGAGAGGGGTGAGATCCGGTTTCGAGGGGAGGCTTTTGGCCCTCTCTTGCAGGGCGTAGAGAAGGCAGTGCGGGGTGGATGTGGAGGTGGATTGGGGGGCGGAATAATCTGGGCATCACAAAAGCTGCCGGGCCTATGCAAACAAGCAGGCCGAGCCCTTACGCTTCCAACCAACACCTCCTCCTCCACCCCTACACAACCCTCCTGCCCCCCTTCAACCATTGTGCTTTCATTCTTTGCTCAGAAATGGCCGTGGACAGTGTGTCTACCCGTGGAACGGCGCCTGTCTACACAGTTTCCTCTCCCTTCCATGTCACTCTGTTCAGGTGCGGAGAGGAGGAGGGCCTGAGGAGAGTGCGGGAGGGAAGACAGAATGGGGCCGATGCGTAGGTTGGAGGGCGTGCGTAAAAGCATAAAAGCAGAGGCGGAGAGGGCTTTGTGTTTTTCCACTGCGCCCGCTCACAGCTCCCCTCCCGCTCTCTCTCCCTCCGTCAAGTGCCTCCAACTCTTTCTTGCCCACGCTCCCACCCTTCACCCTGCCGGACGGATGCCAAATGAAAGCCTCTGTACAGAAGGATGGCAGACGGCTTGTGCACACCTTACTGTTTATGAACACACAACACTAGCAAAAGTTTTAACTTACCTTATTGCATATTGCCTTGGAAACCTACTCTACGCTGCCACCAGGAAACCTCATCAGCTGTGCAACAAAAAGGAATGCAACACTAGAATAACAATGAGCCAACGCGTAGGAGAGAGTAGAATTGGCCTGGCGCGAGGGAGCGCAGCGACCGTCAGCGCCCAGGCCCTCTTTTCGACCCAGGTGTCTGTTTTTGAGGCTAATGCTAGATCTTAAATTTGATAAGGTTCTAGCTGCTGATCGGAGCAACCAATCTTTCTAATTTTTGTTGCATTGGAAAGAGCATGCACGAATTGACCAAAACTCGCGAGAAATCAGCTGAAAGTTGCATAGCTTTTGAGAAATTAATGAAAACATGTTTGTCCGAACTCCTTCTTCTTCTCCTTCTCCTTCTTCTCCTCCGCATCTGCTCAATGGACGATAGTAGGTATTCATTTCTTCCCCCACACCCCTCCCTCCTCGGGTCCTTGGGCCTCAGGCATTTACTTATTCATAACTCTTTAGTTAAAATGATGAACTATATGCACCAGTGATGTAGTGGTGTAAGCGTTTGGATAGTTGGATGAGATTGGCATGTTCGAATCCCTCTTAGGCATTCCTTTTAGTTTTTGAATATTAAAAGTTGAGGAAATAACTGGGACCATCGGCAGGCCCATAGTAAAGCTATTTTCTCCCAAAAAATCGATTGCCCCGAGTGTAAATCCGAGAAAATTTCCCAATAAATTTTTAGTTTGCAATAAATTTGCATTTTATTTTTCATTTTTGAAACTTTTTTGTGTTTGTTATATATTTTAAATAAATTAAATAATAAAGTTAAGAAATCTTGTTTTACTGATGAAGAAGATAAAACTTCGAAACGTTTAGAATTTTTGTGATCATTTCACTACTGTGCTTAAGCTTTGGAAAGACTTAACATAATAAAGTTATTATTTATTTTTTTATTTATCTAATAAAATTTTAAATATATAACCAACCATATGAAAATAAAGAACATCAATTGACACAATTTTATTTTTGCATGTTTAAAATTGAGGAAATAAATAGTACCATCGTCAAGCCGAAAGTAAGCTCTTTTCTCCCAAAATATCAGTTGACCCGAGTGTAAAGCCAAGGAAATTTCCCTACTACTAGTGGAATCTGCTGTGTCACTTGTATTTTGTTTGAGCGCGCACGAAAAGAGTATTGAAGTGCGCGCGAAAACAAAATGCAAATGCCCCACAAGCAGATTCCACTAGTAGTAGGGAAATTTGCTTGGCTTTACACTCGGGTCAACTGATATTTTGGGAGAAAAGAGCTTACTTTCGGCTTGACGATGGTACTATTTATGTGACTAATTGGTGAAGGGAGGGTAAATGGTGTGAGTGAGGAGGGTGTGGTGTGGTTGGTGTTTGCGAGGCGAAGAGCTCTGGCGCCGGTCTAGAGGGCTTCGTCTGCAAGACCGGATGGATTTGCACCGCTCCATGCAATGCTCTAAGCCTCCCGCTCTGCTTCCCAAGCACGAATTTCACCTCCATCCACTTTCAAACCAGCCGCAAGCACTTCCAATCGCTATATTGCACCTTTTTGTTTGGCTAAGAGCCTGTTCAGATGGACTTGTTGACTTTATTACTTCACGGCTATCAGCTAACGTTGGATGGAGATTGAATGGTTGGAATGTAGAGAGATAGAGTGAAGGAATGAAGAGTGGAGGAAGGGGGGTGAGGTAATGGAGAGTGCCTAAGCCTTCAGGCACTTCTTGAACCACTTGCAGATTTTGTCGTCAGAGTGTTTGTCGCAGACGCACTTGGCGTAGTTGCAGCAGGCCTCCGATTCCCAGCTTCAAATTCTGCCTTCTCAGGAGAGGGTGGAGAAGGAAGGAGGAAGAGGAACTCCATGGACTCGGCGCAAGGGCCCCAGTTGGAGGTGCAGCTCTGGTGCGTCTCGCAGGAGGTCTTCTTCTTACCATCCTGGAACTCTGCCTCCTCGTCGCACCTGCAATGGTTCAGGAGGTTGAGGGAGGCTGAGAGGAGAGGAGAGTAGAAGATGGGAGAGGAGAGTAGAAGATGGATGAACATGCGCATCCAGCAGGCCTTGCATTCCGGCTTCCAGACCTTGGCGTCCGCCTTGCCGGAGGCCGCAGCGATGTCCTTCTTCGAACCGCACTCCGCCTCGCAGTGATTGTGCTCTTCTCAAACACAGCCTCCCACTTACACTTCACCCTCTCTTTTCACCCACGCATGAAAAGAACCATCGGCAAAAGCCACGGCCAGGAAAGCGAACAGGACGATGCACTTCATGGCGCTGGAGAAAGTGGTTGCAGAGTGCGGGCGAAGATTGCTTGGATGCGAGTGATGAGATGTGGGCAGTTGGTGCCACTTTTAAAGTCGCCGCCAATGGCCGCGTCTCTAATTTCACCCACGCTTTCTCGGAAAGTTGCATTCAGGTGTCGCTTTTCTCGCCAAGCGCACTAGCCATATGATGCCTTGTTTCAAACAAACATTGTTGCGGCTTATCTCCTGCTCAGCTCAGCCAATCTTCAACGCTCCAATGACTTATCTTTAAACCGGCCAGCTTGCATTCCATCGACGGTTTTGGGCGGCCGGCGATGCCATGCATTCAGAACAATGAATAGGAAACATGGAAGGCTGTTTTGTTGTGTTTATTGCTGAGCGAAAAGAAAGGAAAGCAGAGTCAGCAAAGCCTCCACAGCCGTCATTGCAAAGAAGGTAGAGAAGAGTGGCGCTTGTTCCGAACTCTTGGATGCAGCGCTTAGTGGCGACAGCTCTGGTTTGTTATTGGCTTTGCTTGAGGTTCATGCACTGGCAGTTTATGGCAGTTTCATGCACAGGCAAAAGGTATATTTTTATTAATAATATAAATATTATTATTTAAACACCTCAGAAATCATTTTTTTCTTAACGGATGAAAGGCGGACGAACAGAGATATTTTGTAATGATAAATTTAGAACTTTTTTTAAAAATAGGCCTAAATGAAAGATGACAACCTGCTAAGTTTCAAGGCCGCGCATCTATTGGCGACAGCGGATATTACCTTGTCCTGATAATGATTAGATTTTGATTCAACAAAAAAGGCAATTCGTATCTCTATTTTGCACTGAAAGATTATCGTCGAGTGCACCAGCATTACTTAAAAACCATTTAGTTATGCCATATCAAACATATATCATGGTACCCTTATTACAAGCTTAAAAAGATCTAATCTTAAACAACGAAAAGTTTCTGACCCGAGGCTTGCAGAAAAAGTGACCCTGAAAGGTGTGATTCCACAACATTCTCAATAGAATGAAAAAGCCCATTTTGCAACGTGTTACGACATTTTTCTCTAGTCGAATAAAGCTCAGCTTTGTCCGGTATCAAATTCCTATCATTTCCTCGTTTATCTATTTCAATTTACTTCCACATTCGATTGCCCAACAAAATATTCAATATCTGGTAACATCGGCAAGCCAAATGTAGTTCTCTTTTCTCCAAAAATTGAAATTGCCCCGAGTAAAAAGTCTAAGAAATACATCTACTACTAGTGGAATCTGCTTCAAAGACAATTGCATTTTGTTTCAGCGCGCAGTTCAGTGGCTCTTTCCAGCGCGCGCTAAAACAAAATGCAGGTGGCTCAGCAGATTCCACTAGTAGTAGATGTATTTCATAGACACTTTACTCGGGGCAATTTTAAATTTTTGGAGAAAATAGAACTTCATTTGGCTTGCCGATGGTACCAGATATTTCTTCCACTTTGAATAAAATGCGAAAAGAAGCTGGAATAAAAATTTTGGTAAAAAAATTACTTTGGCTTGCCGATGATCCCACATATTTTATTCACTTTTTATAAAAAAAAGCAAAAGGTTTTGCATTGAGGGGGTTCGAACCCAGCCTTAACTTGTTCCGGTCAAACGAACAAGCCACTTGGCCACCCAGCCGCATGATCCACCTGGCATAATTAGCCTATAAGAATTAAATCTTATTACCATTAGGCCAATAGTGTACACAATCGTATGCCCCATGAGCAACCCCCCGCTGTGCTAAGTTGGCTGAGACGAAGTAAAGATAAAGATCTTGTGTGCGTAACCCCCCACTGGGCAGCGCTGCCTATAAAATAGGCTCAGTTTGTCAGTTGTCAGAATGGTGGAGGACGAAGAAGAAAGAAGATCAAGACTCATCATCGCCGCCAACGACCCTGGCCCCAGCGTGACGGGGCCTTTTAAGATTGGCCGGCGCTGGGGAACATGTGGCGTTGTGTGTCCAGAGCAGCTCAATCTACGCCTCAGTGCCCAAACATCTCCTGCTTTCAGTGATGGGCGATTGTTAGACTTTCTTTTGGGGCATTGTCTATGATAGGACATAAAGGGGGGGGGGCTACTTTTGCTGCATTCCTAGCGGCCGGGTGGCATTCAATTCATGCTGGGCAATTATAGTCTCTGACTTTTGGGGGAATGTTCCTATCTGTAGTCATCTGCGCCTCTTACTTCATTACTAGATGGGGAGGGTGGTGTGACATCCAATTCATGCTTGATGGTTTCAAATTTCGATTTCGTTTTGACAGTCTATGCCAAGTTTTGAAGTAAATGGGGGACAAGGCCCACGCCGTATGTATGGGGATGGGAAGGGCCTCTCAAAATTGTAGCTGCGGCTACTATATGGCAGAGTAGGCGCTACAAGACCGGCACGGAGTCATAGTGGCAGTCCCAGCCACGACCCGGCCCAGGGTTTACGGACACTGGGTGTGCTCTGAGGGAATGGGGATTTTTGGGGGGCACAGAGCAAAAGCCGAGCCGCCACCCCCAAAATTGGATGGGTCCAAATTACCTAAACCATCAAGCATGAATTGAATGTCATTTTACATCTCCTGCATTCAGTGTTGGAGAAAAGTCAACAACTTTTGGGGGTATGGCCTTGTTGCTAGATAAACGGGTGGATTCGTATAGCATTTGCCTACATTTGGGCAAACTCCTCCACATTTCTGGGGGGGGGCATGGTGTTGACATGTGATGTTAAGGTAGATTCGTGTAGAAATTACATACATTTGGGCAAAAGTTTCCATCTTTTGGGGGGCATGGTCTTATTGAGAGATACTTGGGTAGATTCGTATCGCAATTGCATACCTTTATAGCGTCAGTACCAAAGTACATTCATTACTAGATGGGGAGGGTGGTGTGACATCCAATTCATGCTTGATGGTTTCAAATTTCGATTTCGTTTTGACAGTCTATGCCAAGTTTTGAACTAAATGGGGGACAAGGCCCACGCCGTATGTATGGGGATAGGAAGGGCCTCTCAAAATTGTAGCTGCGGCTACTATATGGCAGAGTAGGCGCTACAAGACCGGCACGGAGTCATAGTGGCAGTCCCAGCCACGACCCGGCCCAGGGTTTACGGACACTGGGTGTGCTCTGAGGGAATGGGGATTTTTGGGGGGCACAGAGCAAAAGCCGAGCCGCCACCCCCAAAATTGGATGGGTCCAAATTACCTAAACCATCAAGCATGAATTGAATGTCATTTTACATCTCCTGCATTCAGTGATGGAGAAAAGTCAACAACTTTTGGGGGTATGGCCTTGTTGCTAGATAAACGGGTGGATTCGTATAGCATTTGCCTACATTTGGGCAAACTCCTCCACATTTCTGGGGGGGGCATGGTGTTGACATGTGATGTTAAGGTAGATTCGTGTAGAAATTGCATACATTTGGGCAAAAGTTTCCATCTTTTGGGGGGCATGGTCTTATTGAGAGATACTTGGGTAGATTCGTATCGCAATTGCATACCTTTATAGCGTCAGTACCAAAGTACATTCATTACTAGATGGGGAGGGTGGTGTGACATCCAATTCATGCTTGATGGTTTCAAATTTCGATTTCGTTTTGACAGTCTATGCCAAGTTTTGAACTAAATGGGGGACAAGGCCCACGCCGTATGTATGGGGATAGGAAGGGCCTCTCAAAATTGTAGCTGCGGCTACTATATGGCAGAGTAGGCGCTACAAGACCGGCACGGAGTCATAGTGGCAGTCCCAGCCATGACCCGGCCCAGGGTTTACGGACACTGGGTGTGCTCTGAGGGAATGGGGATTTTTGGGGGGCACAGAGCAAAAGCCGAGCCGCCACCCCCAAAATTGGATGGGTCCAAATTACCTAAACCATCAAGCATGAATTGAATGTCATTTTACATCTCCTGCATTCAGTGATGGAGAAAAGTCAACAACTTTTGGGGGTATGGCCTTGTTGCTAGATAAACGGGTGGATTCGTATAGCATTTGCCTACATTTGGGCAAACTCCTCCACATTTCTGGGGGGGGCATGGTGTTGACATGTGATGTTAAGGTAGATTCGTGTAGAAATTGCATACATTTGGGCAAAAGTTTCCATCTTTTGGGGGGCATGGTCTTATTGAGAGATACTTGGGTAGATTCGTATCGCAATTGCATACCTTTATAGCGTCAGTACCAAAGTACATTCATTACTAGATGGGGAGGGTGGTGTGACATCCAATTCATGCTTGATGGTTTCAAATTTCGATTTCGTTTTGACAGTCTATGCCAAGTTTTGAACTAAATGGGGGACAAGGCCCACGCCGTATGTATGGGGATAGGAAGGGCCTCTCAAAATTGTAGCTGCGGCTACTATATGGCAGAGTAGGCGCTACAAGACCGGCACGGAGTCATAGTGGCAGTCCCAGCCACGACCCGGCCCAGGGTTTACGGACACTGGGTGTGCTCTGAGGGAATGGGGATTTTTGGGGGGCACAGAGCAAAAGCCGAGCCGCCACCCCCAAAATTGGATGGGTCCAAATTACCTAAACCATCAAGCATGAATTGAATGTCATTTTACATCTCCTGCATTCAGTGATGGAGAAAAGTCAACAACTTTTGGGGGTATGGCCTTGTTGCTAGATAAACGGGTGGATTCGTATAGCATTTGCCTACATTTGGGCAAACTCCTCCACATTTCTGGGGGGGGCATGGTGTTGACATGTGATGTTAAGGTAGATTCGTGTAGAAATTGCATACATTTGGGCAAAAGTTTCCATCGTTTGGGGGGCATGGTCTTATTGAGAGATACTTGGGTAGATTCGTATCGCAATTGCATACCTTTATAGCGTCAGTACCAAAGTACATTCATTACTAGATGGGGAGGGTGGTGTGACATCCAATTCATGCTTGATGGTTTCAAATTTCGATTTCGTTTTGACAGTCTATGCCAAGTTTTGAACTAAATGGGGGACAAGGCCCACGCCGTATGTATGGGGATAGGAAGGGCCTCTCAAAATTGTAGCTGCGGCTACTATATGGCAGAGTAGGCGCTACAAGACCGGCACGGAGTCATAGTGGCAGTCCCAGCCACGACCCGGCCCAGGGTTTACGGACACTGGGTGTGCTCTGAGGGAATGGGGATTTTTGGGGGGCACAGAGCAAAAGCCGAGCCGCCACCCCCAAAATTGGATGGGTCCAAATTACCTAAACCATCAAGCATGAATTGAATGTCATTTTACATCTCCTGCATTCAGTGATGGAGAAAAGTCAACAACTTTTGGGGGTATGGCCTTGTTGCTAGATAAACGGGTGGATTCGTATAGCATTTGCCTACATTTGGGCAAACTCCTCCACATTTCTGGGGGGGGCATGGTGTTGACATGTGATGTTAAGGTAGATTCGTGTAGAAATTGCATACATTTGGGCAAAAGTTTCCATCTTTTGGGGGGCATGGTCTTATTGAGAGATACTTGGGTAGATTCGTATCGCAATTGCATACCTTTATAGCGTCAGTACCAAAGTACATTCATTACTAGATGGGGAGGGTGGTGTGACATCCAATTCATGCTTGATGGTTTCAAATTTCGATTTCGTTTTGACAGTCTATGCCAAGTTTTGAACTAAATGGGGGACAAGGCCCACGCCGTATGTATGGGGATAGGAAGGGCCTCTCAAAATTGTAGCTGCGGCTACTATATGGCAGAGTAGGCGCTACAAGACCGGCACGGAGTCATAGTGGCAGTCCCAGCCACGACCCGGCCCAGGGTTTACGGACACTGGGTGTGCTCTGAGGGAATGGGGATTTTTGGGGGGCACAGCAAAAGCCGAGCCGCCACCCCCAAAATTGGATGGGTCCAAATTACCTAAACCATCAAGCATGAATTGAATGTCATTTTACATCTCCTGCATTCAGTGATGGAGAAAAGTCAACAACTTTTGGGGGTATGGCCTTGTTGCTAGATAAACGGGTGGATTCGTATAGCATTTGCCTACATTTGGGCAAACTCCTCCACATTTCTGGGGGGGGCATGGTGTTGACATGTGATGTTAAGGTAGATTCGTGTAGAAATTGCATACATTTGGGCAAAAGTTTCCATCTTTTGGGGGGCATGGTCTTATTGAGAGATACTTGGGTAGATTCGTATCGCAATTGCATACCTTTATAGCGTCAGTACCAAAGTACATTCATTACTAGATGGGGAGGGTGGTGTGACATCCAATTCATGCTTGATGGTTTCAAATTTCGATTTCGTTTTGACAGTCTATGCCAAGTTTTGAACTAAATGGGGGACAAGGCCCACGCCGTATGTATGGGGATAGGAAGGGCCTCTCAAAATTGTAGCTGCGGCTACTATATGGCAGAGTAGGCGCTACAAGACCGGCACGGAGTCATAGTGGCAGTCCCAGCCACGACCCGGCCCAGGGTTTACGGACACTGGGTGTGCTCTGAGGGAATGGGGATTTTTGGGGGGCACAGAGCAAAAGCCGAGCCGCCACCCCCAAAATTGGATGGGTCCAAATTACCTAAACCATCAAGCATGAATTGAATGTCATTTTACATCTCCTGCATTCAGTGATGGAGAAAAGTCAACAACTTTTGGGGGTATGGCCTTGTTGCTAGATAAACGGGTGGATTCGTATTGGCCTGGCGCGAGGGAGCATAGCGACCGTCAGCGCCCAGGCCCTCTTTTCGACCCAGGTGTCATAATTGAGGGCCATTGCTAGATCTTAAAACTGATAAGGCTTTTGCTCCCGCTAGAAGCCACGGTTTGCTCTAATTCTTTTTGCATTGGAAAGAGCATCCACAAATTAGTGAAGACTCGCGAGAAAAGGCCACAAATTGAAGTATTTTAAGGAGAAAATCTATGAACAAGTTGCCGTCCGAACTCCTGCTGCCCTGCTGCTGCTGCTGCTCCTTCTGCTTCGCATCTGCTAATGAACGAGAGTAGGTATTCATTTTAACCCCCCCGCCTTTTCCCCGCATCCTTGGGCCTTAGCCTGATAACCATTCAGTTAACTTTTGAAGCATATGCACCAGTGGTGTAGTGGTGCAAGCGTTGGGCTGCTGGATGTAACTCTTAGGTTCGAAACCTTCCAAAGAATTTATTTTATAATTTTTGTAAATTTAAAGTTGCCGAAATAGCAGGTACCATCGGTAAAGCTCTTTTCTCCCAAAAAGTCGATTGCCCCAAATGTAAAGCTAAGGAAATGTTTTTATTTCTTTCTTATCTTTATTTTATTTTCAAAACCTTTTTTATTTGTTTTAATTTTATATAACTAATTTAGTATTTTAAATTTCAATAGATTAATTAAGAAATCAAAATAATAAATAAACTAAAAACATAAGCAACAATAAAAAATAAAGGACATAAATTGACATAATTTAATTTTTGTATATTTAAAGTTGAGGAAATATCTGGTACCATCGGCAAGCCAAAAGTAAAGCTCTTTTCTCCCAAAAATCGACTGCCCCGAGTATAAAGCCCAGGAAATTGTCCTACTAATGATGGAATCTGCTGTGTCATCTGTATTTTGTTTGAGCGCGCATGAAAAGAGCCTTGAAACTGCGCGCGAAAACAAAATGCAAATGCCCCACAAGCAGATTCCATCATTAGTAGGACAATTTCCTGGGCTTTATACTCGGGGCAGTCGATTTTTGGGAGAAAAGAGCTTTACTTTTGGCTTGCCGATGGTACCAGATATAGCATTTGCCTACATTTGGGCAAACTCCTCCACATTTCTGGGGGGGGCATGGTGTTGACATGTGATGTTAAGGTAGATTCGTGTAGAAATTGCATACATTTGGGCAAAAGTTTCCATCTTTTGGGGGGCATGGTCTTATTGAGAGATATTTGGGTAGATTCGTATAGCAGCTGCCGATTTTTGTTAGGCATTTTTCTTTTTGTCTCAAACATGGTCGGCAGCTGACAGTAAATCAGCTGTCGACTTTGTTGTTGGGCATTTTTCTTTGTCTTAAACATAGTCGGCAGCTGACAGTAAATCAGCTGTCGACTTATGTTAGACATTTTTATATTTGTCTCAAACATAGTCGGCAGCTGACAGTAAATCAGCTGTCGGCTTATGTTAGACATTTTTATATTTGTCTCAAACATAGTCGGCAGCTGACTGTAAATCAGCTGTCGACTTTTGTTGTTGGGCATTTTTCTTTGTCTTAAACATAGTCGGCAGGTGATAGTAAATCAGCTGTCAACTTATGTTAGACATTTTTATATTTGTCTTAAACATAGTCGGCAGCTGACAGTAAATCAGCTGTCGACTTTTGTTGTTGGGCATTTTTCTTTGTCTTAAACATAGTCGGCAGGTGATAGTAAATCAGCTGTCAACTTATGTTAGACATTTTTATATTTGTCTTAAACATAGTCGGCAGCTGACAGTAAATCAGCCGTCGACTTATGTTAGACATTTTTATATTTGTCTCAAACATAGTCGGCAGCTGACAGTAAATCAGCTGTCAACTTATGTTAGACATTTTTTATATTTGACTTAAACATAGTCGGCACCTGACAGTAAATCAGCTGTCGACTTTTGTTGTTGGGCATTTTTCTTTGTCTCAAACATAGTCGGCAGCTGACAGTAAATCAGCTGTCAACTTATGTTAGACATTTTTATATTTGACTTAAACATAGTCGGCAGCTGACAGTAAATCAGCTGTCGACTTATGTTAGACATTTTTATATTTGACTTAAACATAGTCGGCAGCTGACAGTAAATCAGCTGTCGACTTATGTTAGACATTTTTATATTTGTCTCAGACATAGTCGGCAGCTGACTGTAAATCAGCTGTCGACTTTTGTTAGACATTTTTATATTTGTCTCAAACATAGTCAGCAGCTGACAGTAAATCAGCTGTCAACTTATGTTAGACATTTTTATATTTGTCTCAAACATAGTCGGCAGCTGACAGTAAATCAGCTGTCGACTTTTGTTGTTGGGCATTTTTCTTTGGCTTAAACATAATCGGCAGCTGACAGTAAATCAGCTGTCGACTTATGTTTGACATTTTTATATTTGTCTCAAACATAGTCGGCAGCTGACAGTAAATCAGCTGTCGACTTTTGTTGTTGGGCATTTTTCTTTGGCTTAAACATAATCGGCAGCTGACAGTAAATCAGCTGTCGACTTATGTTTGACATTTTTATATTTGTCTCAAACATAATCGGCAGCTGACAGTAAATCAGCTGTCGACTTATGTTTGACATTTTTATATTTGTCTCGAACATAATCAGCAGCTGACAGTAAATCAGCTGTCGACTTATGTTGTTGGGCATTTTTCTTTGGCTTAAACATAATCGGCAGCTGACAGTAAATCAGCTGTCGACTTATGTTTGACATTTTTATATTTGTCTCGAACATAATCAGCAGCTGACAGTAAATCAGCTGTCGACTTATGTTGTTGGGCATTTTTCTTTGGCTTAAACATAATCGGCAGCTGACAGTAAATCAGCTGTCGACTTATGTTTGACATTTTTATATTTGTCTCGAACATAATCAGCAGCTGACAGTAAATCAGCTGTCGACTTTTGTTTGACATTTTTATATTTGTCTCGAACATAATCAGCAGCTGACAGTAAATCAGCTGTCGACTTATGTTGTTGGGCATTTTTCTTTGGCTTAAACATAATCGGCAGCTGACAGTAAATCAGCTGTCGACTTATGTTTGACATTTTTATATTTGTCTCGAACATAATCAGCAGCTGACTGTAAATCCGCTGTCGACTTTTGTTAGACATTTTTATATTTGTCTCAAACATAGTCAGCAGCTGACAGTAAATCAGCTGTCGACTTATGTTAGACATTTTTATATTTGTCTCAAACATAGTCGGCAGCTGACAGTAAATCAGCTGTCGACTTTTGTTGTTGGGCATTTTTCTTTGTCTTAAACATAGTCGGCAGCTGACTGTAAATCCGCTGTCGACTTTTGTTAGACATTTTTATATTTGTCTCAAACATAGTCAGCAGCTGACAGTAAATCAGCTGTCGACTTATGTTAGACATTTTTATATTTGTCTCAAACATAGTCGGCAGCTGACAGTAAATCAGCTGTCAACTTATGTTAGACATTTTTATATTTGACTTAAACATAGTCGGCAGCTGACAGTAAATCAGCTGTCGACTTATGTTAGACATTTTTATATTTGACTTAAACATAGTCGGCAGCTGACAGTAAATCAGCTGTCGACTTATGTTAGACATTTTTATATTTGTCTCAGACATAGTCGGCAGCTGACTGTAAATCAGCTGTCGACTTTTGTTAGACATTTTTATATTTGTCTCAAACATAGTCAGCAGCTGACAGTAAATCAGCTGTCGACTTTTGTTGTTGGGCATTTTTCTTTGGCTTAAACATAATCGGCAGCTGACAGTAAATCAGCTGTCGACTTATGTTAGACATTTTTATATTTGACTTAAACATAGTCGGCAGCTGACAGTAAATCAGCTGTCGACTTATGTTAGACATTTTTATATTTGTCTCAGACATAGTCGGCAGCTGACTGTAAATCAGCTGTCGACTTTTGTTAGACATTTTTATATTTGTCTCAAACATAGTCGGCAGCTGACAGTAAATCAGCTGTCAACTTATGTTAGACATTTTTATATTTGACTTAAACATAGTCGGCAGCTGACAGTAAATCAGCTGTCGACTTATGTTAGACATTTTTATATTTGTCTCAGACATAGTCGGCAGCTGACTGTAAATCAGCTGTCGACTTTTGTTGTTGGGCATTTTTCTTTGGCTTAAACATAATCGGCAGCTGACAGTAAATCAGCTGTCGACTTATGTTAGACATTTTTATATTTGTCTCAAACATAGTCAGCAGCTGACAGTAAATCAGCTGTCGACTTATGTTAGACATTTTTATATTTGTCTCAAACATAGTCGGCAGCTGACAGTAAATCAGCTGTCAACTTATGTTAGACATTTTTATATTTGACTTAAACATAGTCGGCAGCTGACAGTAAATCAGCTGTCGACTTATGTTAGACATTTTTATATTTGACTTAAACATAGTCGGCAGCTGACAGTAAATCAGCTGTCGACTTATGTTAGACATTTTTATATTTGTCTCAGACATAGTCGGCAGCTGACTGTAAATCAGCTGTCGACTTTTGTTAGACATTTTTATATTTGTCTCAAACATAGTCAGCAGCTGACAGTAAATCAGCTGTCGACTTATGTTAGACATTTTTATATTTGTCTCAAACATAGTCAGCAGCTGACAGTAAATCAGCTGTCGACTTTTGTTGTTGGGCATTTTTCTTTGGCTTAAACATAATCGGCAGCTGACAGTAAATCAGCTGTCGACTTATGTTAGACATTTTTATATTTGACTTAAACATAGTCGGCAGCTGACAGTAAATCAGCTGTCGACTTATGTTAGACATTTTTATATTTGTCTCAGACATAGTCGGCAGCTGACTGTAAATCAGCTGTCGACTTTTGTTAGACATTTTTATATTTGTCTCAAACATAGTCGGCAGCTGACAGTAAATCAGCTGTCAACTTATGTTAGACATTTTTATATTTGACTTAAACATAGTCGGCAGCTGACAGTAAATCAGCTGTCGACTTATGTTAGACATTTTTATATTTGTCTCAGACATAGTCGGCAGCTGACTGTAAATCAGCTGTCGACTTTTGTTGTTGGGCATTTTTCTTTGGCTTAAACATAATCGGCAGCTGACAGTAAATCAGCTGTCGACTTATGTTAGACATTTTTATATTTGTCTCAAACATAGTCAGCAGCTGACAGTAAATCAGCTGTCGACTTATGTTAGACATTTTTATATTTGTCTCAAACATAGTCGGCAGCTGACAGTAAATCAGCTGTCAACTTATGTTAGACATTTTTATATTTGACTTAAACATAGTCGGCAGCTGACAGTAAATCAGCTGTCGACTTATGTTAGACATTTTTATATTTGACTTAAACATAGTCGGCAGCTGACAGTAAATCAGCTGTCGACTTATGTTAGACATTTTTATATTTGTCTCAGACATAGTCGGCAGCTGACTGTAAATCAGCTGTCGACTTTTGTTAGACATTTTTATATTTGTCTCAAACATAGTCAGCAGCTGACAGTAAATCAGCTGTCGACTTATGTTAGACATTTTTATATTTGTCTCAAACATAGTCGGCAGCTGACAGTAAATCAGCTGTCGACTTTTGTTGTTGGGCATTTTTCTTTGTCTTAAACATAGTCGGCAGCTGACTGTAAATCCGCTGTCGACTTTTGTTAGACATTTTTATATTTGTCTCAAACATAGTCAGCAGCTGACAGTAAATCAGCTGTCGACTTATGTTAGACATTTTTATATTTGTCTCAAACATAGTCGGCAGCTGACAGTAAATCAGCTGTCAACTTATGTTAGACATTTTTATATTTGACTTAAACATAGTCGGCAGCTGACAGTAAATCAGCTGTCGACTTATGTTAGACATTTTTATATTTGACTTAAACATAGTCGGCAGCTGACAGTAAATCAGCTGTCGACTTATGTTAGACATTTTTATATTTGTCTCAGACATAGTCGGCAGCTGACTGTAAATCAGCTGTCAACTTATGTTAGACATTTTTATATTTGTCTCAAACATAGTCGGCAGCTGACAGTAAATCAGCTGTCGACTTTTGTTGTTGGGCATTTTTCTTTGGCTTAAACATAATCGGCAGCTGACAGTAAATCAGCTGTCGACTTATGTTTGACATTTTTATATTTGTCTCGAACATAATCAGCAGCTGACAGTAAATCAGCTGTCGACTTATGTTGTTGGGCATTTTTCTTTGGCTTAAACATAGTCAGCAGCTGACTATGAATCAGCTGCCGGCTTTTTTAGGCATTTTTCTTTTTGCCTCAAACATAGTTGGCAGCTGACAGTAAATCAGCTGTCGACTTTTGTTGTTGGGCATTTTTCTTTTACAGAAAAATGCTCAAGCTGGAAAACCTGAACGGGCATGGAATTAAAAATTGCAATTCGTACATTGATACTGCCCAAACCCCATAGAAAAATACTGAAATGTCTTTGCTTATTCAATATGTTGTACTTTTTGGAAAAAAAACAACTCTCCCATCTTTCAAAGAAGGAAAAACATTGGAATCGCCCGCAAAAAATAAAAAAATGCTCCGGCTCCTGTAACATGACTGATTTAGCAATTTTTTACAATGTAGAAAAGTATCCAAAGCTCACAGCAATGCCATCTCGGAGTTTGTTCCACCAATACGTCAAAAATAATCAATTTAAACCAACGATTGCAAACGAAAATGCAAGTTGCTTAAGGTGAAATGATGCTATATACCGAAGGGGTGTTTTTGGTTTGCCTGCTTTGCCTCCAGTGACACAGGACTGGAAAAGAAAATAGGGGTAGAGTATTTAGGGCATGAAAAGGCAGCAGGCGTCAAATTGGGCTCTAGGTGAGCAAAGCGGAAGTAAAGAGGTGGGGGCGGTGGGAAAGGATGCGACCATTGCAGCCTTCCGCTTGAGCTGGGAACAAAACGGTTGCTGGGAGAGGCGAGCTGGGAAGGGCGGGGAAAGCTGGAGGAAGGGTTGCAGGCTTGGGGGCGCCCATATTCCAGTTTCCCTGGCCTCGGCTCTCCTTTTCATTCCGCTCACTCCCCCTGAACCCTGCCTCCTCAGCCTCCGCCCCACCCTCCTCTGTTCTTCCCCATTGACACTCGCCCCCTCCCCCACTCCTCAGCCCTGCCCTGTCCAGAACCCCCTGGCAGAGGAAGCGGAGCCCAGCTGGGGTCATCCTCCAGACACTCCACCTCCACACACTTACACACCTATCCACCTCCAACACAACAGACGCCACGGCTCCTAAAACCATCCTCATCCAGGGTCAAGTGCACCCTCAATCCCGCAAATCACCCTTCTACACTCCGCTCGCCTTCACATCAACCTCATATGGTTCGTATTTTGCAGCAATTAGCCTTCCAGATGTTTCGCTTTCAGCTAGCGCGGTGGAAGAGGCAGAATGTGAAAAAGTGGTCAGACTACTTTGACTGGGCTTTCTTTAGACAGCCTCATGTCTTGTTGACTCAGAGCTGATGGATGCTCTCCGCTCTCTCTACTGCCCCTGCTTCCTCCAGCTTGTCTCGCCAAATACTATCACTTCCATTCCCTTTTCTACACTTCACTCATATCTTGTCTTTGTCGCCAATAGCACGATATTTTCATGAATGATATTTCATGATTGATATTTCATGATTGATGAATGAGCTAAGGTTTGTTAAACTAATTTATCGTGTCATAAGAGATGCTAAATGCAAATTTAAGGCGAAGTTTTCGGAGGAGGGCGGGTGTGAGGTGGGATTCCTTTTTCAGTGAGATGCGGAATTGGGGAAGAGGGGAGAGAGGAGTAGGGTTGGAGGACGATGAATAGACTCTGTCGCCTCACTCACCGCTATTCAGAACCACCACCTGCCCAGCAATGCCCCTCACGCATTCCTTTTAGCCTGCCACTTCCCTGCCTCCCTACTTTGCCAACCGAATCAGCTCCGTTTCATCCTTACTCCATCATTGCCAAGCCTTGAAAGGTGAGCAGTATGCTATGATGGTGAATTAGGCCTGGTGAAGGTGGAAAAGGGTCGTAAAGGGGCATGGCTAAGGCATTAGTGAAGAAGGAATGGAGGTGGGAGTTGGAGGGGTAGGCAGAGAGGGCCGAGACTTGTGCTGGGGCAGGGCAGGGCAGGGAAGTCGGTCAGGGGGAGTTGTTTGAGTCTCTAATGACATACACACAGCTACTGGGAGAGAAGGAGAGAGAGAGAGAGTGAGAGCGGCTGAGAAGACTGATGCGCTGAAGCTGGCGTCTGATTGTGGTCTTCTAGGAGTGTGAGGGGGTGGAGGCGGTTGGGAGTGAAGGAAAGGTTGTGGGAGGGGGGAAGTGGGAGAACAGGTTTGGGGCGCAGGCGTCGTTTGGCGCGACCACACCCTCTCCTCCCTTCCCATCCCTCTTACAGCCCCGCCCCGCCCCGCCCGTTCCTGGCCAGCCCTCCCTGCGCCTCCGTTTTGTCCCCTCGCCTTCTACTCCCCCCGCCTCCAACTCCCCCCTGCTTCCACCACCTTTTCCGCTCCTCTTCCTACCCCCACTGCCTTCCCCTCCCTCTTCCCGCACTCCGATGCTTCCCCCTCTCTCTCAGCCCCCGCTGCCCAGGCCCATTGATAGGCATCTGCGACTGGTTATTAACCGCTTTGGCCTCACAAAGCACGCCGACCCCTTCCACATACTTCCCTACCCCATTTCTTCTGCCCACTCACCATTTGCCTTCCCTAACACTTTTTATCTTCGCTTCTTTCACGCCAAGCTCTCACTCGCATTTTCAGCCGCCTTCGTCTCTTATTGGACTTCTTTTGCAAATTCCATGAACTTCTTGGCTGCAATTCAGCTGTCAAGGAATCGTGCATTCTTTCGGCATGAGCTCATGAAAAGTTTTTTGCTGGGAACAGTGGTGTGTGGTTGTTTGCGAAGGAGGTGAGCAGTGGTTGGGAGAAGGCAGGTGGGAGGTGGGAGGAGGAGGAGGAGGAGGAGGGGTTGTGAGTGGTGGGAGGGCGATTATGTGTCAGCGGCTGTCAGGTGGTGGGTGGGTGACTGTAGGCGCCGGGGGGCAGCAGGCCAAGCCTCTCCAGCCAAGGCCTACCAAGTTCGTGCAAACAGTCTTAGCGACAATAACCGCCTGCCCCACCGCCGCTCACTCCAGCACACTCTACCCACCTCCATCTCACATCCTCGCATCATTAGGCTTTCCCTGCTTAGTTAATGACTTTCACTGGGGAGGGGATTGATGTCCCTCTGCTCATCTCCTGCCGGTCTCGTAGTACGAAACCTGTTCTTCCCTTCCTGCCCCGACCCCGCCTCAAAATGCTTCCACACATTCCTACATACTACCGCCTACCAACAGCCTTTTATTCATCTTCTCTTCTCCTCCAGTTCATCTAGTGCGCGAGCTCATGTCAATTTTGGGCATCGTAATTTCAATTCACGATTTGGCCTGCTTCAGCGTGTCAGGCAGAAAAAAACACGGCATTTCCATCGCCATATAATTGTCATATTTCGCGTGCTTCTTGTGTTTTTTAAAGAAAAGACGGGGAAAGAGAGATGTTTGGGGGGGGCAAAGCGGGACGCAATTAGCGGGGCAGGTGAAAGGGGGTTTGGTGGGAGTGGGTGGTGTGGGGAAGGGGACTGATGCAGTGGTGGTGGTGGGTTGGTTGGTGGTGGGTGGGTGTGGGGTTTGGCGCGCGAGCGATTGCGGGGAGAGAAGGCTCAAGCGGGGCGCGCATTGTCCCAGCACTCGCCCTCCTTCCTCTTCCTCTTGCATTAGGCCTCCCTCCCTCCATCCCTCCGCCCTAGTCTTGTCACGCCCTCCCTGCGCCGCTTTTTTTCACCTTCCGCCCCTGCAGTAGCCTCCTGTCCTTCCTCTTCTAACCTTTGGGGGACAGACGAGAATGCATGAATGGTTGGAGGGGGAGGCTGTCTGGGAGTGCAGTTAGGAGGGGGTGTGAGGGTAAGTGAAGGAGGGGAGGGTTGAAGGGGGGATGGCAAAGTCGGGAGGGGCATTTAGGGAACGCTCTGCCGCCTGCGACCAGCGTGGCGCATCCCTTTTCCCAGTCTGCCAGAGCGAGGCCAGTCTCAACCCATCCTCGCCGGACCTCCCTCCTACTCTCCCCAACCCTCCCCTACCCACCTCCACCTACCAGGGAAGTTGCCGCCATTCAAGGACGCAGCCGCCTTCCCTCCCCTCCCCTCCCTCCCCAGTCCCCTCCCCAGTGCCCAGTCCAACCCAGTCTCTCTCTCTCTCCTGGCAAAGAGATATGCGCCTCCCTCCCTCCATCCACCTCTGCCTCTTACTCCCCCACTCCAGTGCTCCACTTCAAGGATAGGATTGAGTCATTCCGCCGCCCCTTACCCTTCTCATGCCACAAACATATCGCCCTCCTCACCTCCTCTTTCCATACCACCTAGTCATCATCCAGTTTTTGTCCCTTTTGTCAGCCTACACTTCCTGCGAGCCCAAATTCTGCTACTAATTTGATTGTTGTATAGAAGCCAGGATGTAGAAAATTAGCACGCATTCAGCCTCTAAAATTTAGCTTCGCATTTTTCTATTTCTCAATTCTCATACACGTGACTTATTTCCCAGGCAAATATTTTGGACCTGCTAAAAGCCAGACATTTGGTAGGCAAACAGGGGCAGGATGCGGGCAGTAAAAACACGTTTTAGACGGCTGCGTGTCAGCCTTCAAAAGGCGCGAGAAAAAACGCAGGCGGAATTCCGGATTCAGACACATTGCCCGGGTCATTCATTCCAGCGAGCCTTTCCTCCGTTTTTTGCCCAGAGTGATTAGGAGGGGAGGTGGGGAAGTGTGGACGTAGAGCGAAGGCGAGTTGGAGGCAGAGGAAGGGAGAGAGATGGAATTGAAGGCGGGTGAGAGCGGGGGGCAGTCGGTGAGCGAGGTGATCCGGGCCTCCTTCCTGGCCGACATGAGCTCCACGGTGACCTCCAAGGAGTGGTCCTCCCCTGCCCAGCGCACCGTCCAGGGCTCCGTCCGCGGACCCTCCGATGCTGCCGACACACTCCGTATGCGGCGCCAGGACCAGGAGGTCCGTGTACTCACACCCGCCTACAAGACACCCGGACTCGCCTCTTCCGTTATTACTCCTTCCCTCCTCTCATCCCTCTTTCCATTAGACGTCTTTGTGGCATAGATGGATGAACGCTATAGGATGATGGACGCGGTCCAGATCATTCCGGCATATCCAGACAAAGGGTTGAAATTGAAGATATCGCCGGGCAGTGGATTCTCCAGCTCCATTCGAACCAGTGACTCGGGCGACTATAAGGTAGGAAAGAGACTGATTGATTGAGAGCGAGAAGAAGGGGGAGTGTTTGTGGGGTTGAAGGTGGAAGAGCGACAGGCGCACTACCGACTGAACATCATCGACCCGAAGGTGACCAGCCACGCCTACATACCCGCTGCCACCCTTCCCAGCGAACGCAAGCGAACCACCCTTCCCGACTTCGCCTCCGCTCACTCCAAACGCAGCTTCCTCAAGCTCCCTCCGCTTGAGCAGCGTCGACTTCGCGTTCTCTTTCCTATCTCTCCTCCTTTTCTCTAACTTCCTCCGGCAGCCACAATAGCGGAAGGCTGTTCTAGTCGGTGGAGACGCGACCGGTGACGACGGGCTCTTACCTGACGGAGTCCTTGGAGCGTCATCGAGCGATGGTGGCCAGCCCACTCAAGGACGAGATCAAGCTGAAGGAGAGGGAAGTGAATCGACCCTGGGAGAAGCCTGACCGCCCTGGACACCGAGTTATCCTTCCGCCCTTCTCTCCCTCTCTCTCCTCATTCTCACTCTATCTGCCGCCAGTTATCTATCACCCCACTTCATGCCTCAGTGCACAGCTCTTTTGGTCGTTGACATATGTTGTGGGAGTTTGCCTGGGCGGGATGACTCTGGAGAACTGCCACTTTCCCACCCTCTCTCAACACCGCCCCCTCATCCACTCCCCTTCCCATTCTACTTCCCTCGCCAGCTCTGCTCAACTATCTCATAGTTTTCGCTCTTTCTCCCAAAATGGCTTTCAAATATCTGCTCAGAATTCCCATTAACAAGGTAATCAAACTTGAATAGCTGAATATTGATAAATTTCAAGTCCTCTCTTAATTTATAGCTTCAGTTTTTTTCCTCAGATTTCTAAAACAATTGGAATTGTTAGGAAGAGCAATTATCTAGAGCCTAGCTGGCAAGGAAGGCATTTGAAGATTACATATCGCTAGGGAAGAGGGCCCAGTTACGTCCACCAGTCCAGTTTAGCTGGTGCTCTTGTCACAGTGGATAGGGGGAAGGGGGGATGGCTGGTGGTGAGGATGAAGGTATGAGAGGTGAGCTGTGTTGAAGGCGGACGAGCTGGCCTCATTCAAATCGGTAAGGCAGCGCTCCACCCTCGCTTCTCCCACTCTCATAACCCCCCAAAGCCCCTTTGTCTCCGCTCGCACGCTTCGCCCTCTTTTTGCCTCCCAACTTCAAGACTCCATCCCATGTAGCCATCGCCCGTCCAACTCCTACTAAACACCAGCCTCCACTAATGGCCTCCTACTCTTGGCCTTCTTTCTTCTCCCCAGTCCCCCCCAAAGCCCCCCCCCTTCCACTCCACTAATGCTTGGACAAAGCCTTCAGCCGCTATCCCCAAATCTCACTCCGCTCATCCTCTTCAGCGGATGATATTCCAATTTCCGTCCATGGCTTCTCCCACAGCCCATCCTCCGTCCTACCACTTCGCCTAAATCGGATGCTAGCGATGGGAGGACGCGGAGCTGCCAGAGGCCGCGGTGGGGCCAGACGCGGTGGACTCCTAGCTCCCACTAGTACAGGCGGACTGGGAGCCTTCGACCCGGTCTACGGGAGCATGGAGGCGCTGATGCCGAGTGTGGAGGAGGTGGAGTATTTGGTGCGCGCCGGCGGAGTCCCAGACCGCGTCCGCGCCTACTTTGCCCGCATCGCCGATCCTCGCTTTGCCCAACGTCTGGCCGCCAGCCAGCGTCTCCTTCGACTCCAGGCCCAGAACCCCGGTCTGGCCGACCCTCGCCACCTCCTACAAGGCGCCGCCCTCGACACCCTACTTCAGCAGCGACTCGCCAACCCTGCCGCCCCTCTCTGGCCCGATCCAAGACTCTACCCTGCTCAGGCCAACGCTCCCCCCTTCCCCTATGCAGCTCCCCCTCCACTGCCCCAGTACGACCCTCGCTTTCCCTCCTATCCTCCTCCTCCACCCGTCGTCCCTCCATACTCCAACTACGCTCAGCCCTTCTACCCACCCTACAACCCCGCTTATCCTCCGCCGCCGCCCATTGAACCTGCCGGGCTGCCTCCCCCGCGGCACCCATACGCCCCTGGCTATCCTGGAGCAGCTGGAGCATACGACTGGCCTGACTACGCCTATCCTCGCTTGCATCGTAAGCGCTCCTACTCCTTCAGCGACTACGACCACCTCCGTAGATGGCGCGACTCCTCCTGGCGCTCGCCAAAACCTCGATTCTCCACTCCACCTCCTTATCTTAGCCCTCCAGGCACCTGGCCGCACCGCCGACGCTATGAGGACGAGGACATTGTGCCTCTGGATCGCACCAGCTCCAGTTCTCTGGACAGACGCCGCCTCTACCAACGCCTCTACGACCGACGCCTGCCCTACTCCTCCGCTCGTCCTTCTCACCAGGCAAGTTCCCGCTATACCCCTCCATTCCTCCTTCGCCGTCGCCCTTTCTACCCCACCTCACGCGGCTTCCTTCAGCCCACCGAAAGTCTGCTCCGGGAGCCGGAGGAGGAGGCCGAGCTGGTGCGCCGCCCCGAGGCGGAGTCCTACTTCCGCGCCGGCCGCCGCAACGTGCTGGGCAGCCTGGGCCGCGGCCTCGTCCGCGATCGCGTTAGCCTCTTCTCCAGAAACCCTTCACTCGCCGACTCCGCCTCCATACACCTTCCCTTCCTTCCTACACAACAACCCGACACCTCCAGCCAACCGACCACTCTTAGTCTCAGCACCAGCGAACGCCAAACGCTCACGCCTCAGCCTAGGCCTGCCTCCGCCGGCCCCGCCGCACTCCCCTCCGCTGCCTCTCACGCGGACCGCCGCCGGCGACGCACCTTTGGCGGCCTCAGCGACCTCAGCAGCGGTCTCCAGCGCAACTTTCGCCAACTGCTGGCCAAGTTCCAATCATCGGAGGCCAGTCTGGAACAGGCCAAGACCCCGCCGCCCGGCCCCTCCTCCCCACTGCCCACCCCATTCATCTCACCTACTCACCGGACTCGGGACGCCCTGCGCCAGCTGCAGGCCGGGCGCTTCCAGCGTCGCTCCTCCTCCGCCCAGCCTTCGCCCGGCCGCATCTCGGACTCCGGACGCGGCTCCGGCGCCGATCTACTCTCCACCGACTCTTTACACCAACCAATGCCCGTCATTGCCAGCCAGCCTGCGCCCATTCTCGACCTACCCACCTATCGCCTCCTTCCTCCTGAACCCAGGAAGTCCTCCGCCTTCCGCTATCAGCCCAAGCCGCCGCCAATTCCGCCCCCACTCCGTCCCTCCTCTTCTTCCGATGGGACGCCTGCCCCGCCCTCCTCCTACGCTCTTCGCAAGCCCATTCTGCCTCCGCCACCAGCGCTGGAGGTAGGAGGCGGAGAGCTGGTGCCCTATTTGGGTGAAGAGGGTGTGCCAGTGCCTGAAGCTCTTCTACGCTGGTCCTTCCCGCCTCCGCCGCCGCGCTTCTCCACACCGGAGCCGCCCAGGCGTCTGGTTCCCCAATCGTCTGCCCTGCCCAGCCACTTCCTCTCCTCGCACTACTAATCATCCTCTCCCCCTTTCGCCGCCTCTGCCCCCTTCCACAATCCTCATCGGTCACTCACTCCTCCCTTCAAACCCCTCCCTCCATCTCATCCGCAAGTGTGCCTAATCAGCACTCATCTCTGCTTGCTTTCTTGCAGAAGAAATGAGATGATGTAGAATGAATATGTGTAGTAATTGCAGGAAACGCTGGTCCAGTCTCAGAAGGTAAGCGGATTTGCGAAGCCTTGCGTCTGTTTTGAGAGTGCGGCGTGAAGTGAGTGGGACTGAAAGCGAATGCAATTGATCCTAGACTGCATCTGTGTGACTCTTCTTACACCTACAAACCAACTTCTGCATGTGCACTAAACCCAAACTCATGTCTTGGCCAGGAATGGAAAGGAATGGGGACAATGTTGACATGGCTGGGGAAGCAATGAGTCAGTGGAGGACGGCGCGGAGAGGGCGAGGAAAAAACAGAGGGGCTCGCAGGAGGCAAAGTGGGGCCACACTCTTTCCTCCATCCACTGCACCTCTCCTCCTCTCCCCCTCCCTCCACCAGCTCTGTTTGCCCTCATCTTATCGCTCCTGCTTCAGCCACACCGCTCCCTCCTGCACCAGACCAGCACCACTTCTCCGTCTCACTCACTTCCACCTCATCCTTTCCCTGCTCCTATTCTAGCGCCTGGGTTGGCCCTGCATGAGCCAGTAGGGGGTGGGTGTAGAAGACAATGAGGTAAGAAGAGTCTGCTAGGTCTTCTCCTCCGCCTCCTCCCTCGTCTCGCCCACCGCCACGCTGCCCCGTCTACGCCGTCGCATAGTCAGCCTACGCTGGGCTGACGAGCCCTCCGCCGTCTCCGAAGAGGTCCTCCTCCTTTCGTCTCCTTCCATCCTCCATTTCCCTCAGCAGCACTTGCAGACGGAGGAGCGTGCTGGTGAGGATGTAGGCGAGATTGTGCAGGACTGGCAACGACCCTCCTCCACCATACCCCAGCAACAAGTACCTTCATACCAATTCTTTCCTTGTCTCAGCGCACTACTCTTCCAGACTCCCATGCAACAGTGGCAAGTGCACGGCAGCTCTGCGCTGGGCAACATGATTGACTCCAAGCGGTTCTCTCTTCCACACCACCATGCCAGGGGATTCGAAAATGAGGCCTTGAAGGAGACGATATTTGGCAAGCCTGAAAGACTGGGAAGAGCGTGGGCGGCATGGCAGACCTCCAGAGATCCCCTACGACCTGCAGCAGTCTACTTCCACCAACGCCTTTCCCCACGTACGCACTCAACACCCACCCTTCCACTTCTACCTTGCTCTGGCACTTTTTCCTCTGCACTGCACCTGAGCAATAGCGGGGAAAGAGCCAGTTTGTGACTAAAAGAGCTGGTGCAGATATGCCTTTGCTCATTGCCCTTCCTTTGTGGTGAGGCGGGGAACTCAGACTTCTCCTCAATTCACACCCCCTCCCCCCCTGTCAGCCAGTATTTGGGCAAGGGCTTAGCTCCGGTCCGACGGCCGTTTTGGCTAGCCTCACTGGCAACAAAACAAGGCCTCTCTTCTCAGCAGACACCGCTTTTCTATGGAGTTGTCAAAAAACGCTGCATTTTCCGCCTCATGCTCCAGTGACTTGTTTTTCTAAAGGAACAAGAAAAAGCAGCAGCGAAGAATAAGGCATGGGGGAGTGAGAAGGGGAAGGTGTGAGGAGAAGGCTGCTGGTCCTTTGACCTGGCGGCCCCCCTCCCATCCAGCTGGCCATTGTGCTCTCATAGCTGGTGAGGAGAGGAGGCTCTCTCAGACCAGCCTTTCTTTCCAGGCTAGGCTGGGTGGGGGTGGAGGTAGGGGTGGAGGTCAGGAGCTAAAGAGGAGAGTCTGCTTCCAGTCCTCGCCAGCTCTTCTGCTCCTTCCTTTGCCAATGGAAAGCGGAGAGCGCCGCGCCAACTCCCCACCTAGCTTCCCAAAAGCCTCCGCGCCCTCTATATTTAAACCCCAACCGGTCCTACCTCCCTCCACCTCCTTTCCTACCCCTCCAGCAGTACCCCCAGCTCTGACTCAACCCCTTCCTTTCCTCCCAGCCCATCCCCTCTCCCTTCTCCTCCACCGCTCCCACTGAAGCACCCGCGCCGGCTCTTCACCGACCGCCCGCTCCCTCCCACCTCCCATCAACGCCCCTCCCTCCCCTCCCACCCCGACCACCCAAACGCCTCTCCCTCGGTCACCTACTCCAATCCTCCCCCACTCCGCCAGCGATGCTGTGACGGGAGCCGATTGAGCTCGACACCTTTGCACCCAAATCCCCCTTCCATCCTCTCGCATTTTCACTTCTCTTCCTCCTACCCAGTTGCCTCCTGGCCTGGTGTGATCGGGGAGGGTGAGGAGAGGAGGGCTATATGGACTCCTCCAGTGAGTTGTCCAGCCTCCTGCGCGGGGCTTTGAGCGAGGAAATGGCAGCAGTTTCGTCGCCGCGCTCCGGGCTTCCGGCAGTAAGAGCTTAGTAGACTGCCCGCCCCCAAAAAAGACGACGCCCCCTTGCCGTCTTTTCCCTGTTTGCGGACTCCGAGTGCACCCCACACTCCCTTCCCCGCCCGGATTTACCCGCTTGCTTTGCCTCCCCCGGAAGTGCCCCCAGCACAAGGCCTCCAGGGCCATCTCTAGTCCCAACACCAGGCCATGAATCTGGAGGAACTCGGCGTCACCGTGGCAGTCTATGACCCGGCGCTCAGCATGCCTCCCATTGTAGCCCCTGCCTTTCACTCTTCCCCTTCACCCTCCTCCCTCAGTCTGCTGCCCTTCATGACTCTCGTCTTCAATGTCGCAATAACACCACGAGTGTAGGTTTGTGAAGGTGTGGGAGATGAGAGTGGCTCCTTTTTGCAGGACAGAGGAGGGAGCCAGGTGGAGCCGGGCTACGGCAGCACTTCCATCGATCCCAACCAAGTGCCCCTCACTCTTCACCCTTCCATCTCTCCAACCACAACCCTGGACAGGCAGAGGAGCGAAAGCGGGCCCTGCATCGCATAGCGAACGAAATGCGCGGCGATTACGCTGAAGGCAGTCCCAAAACCTCCGCCTCCGTCGGCTACCATAGCCTGGAGCGGACCTGGACACACAACGGAGGTTCATAGCCATTCCTTCCTCCCACTCACATCAGCTGTAAAAGAGATGTTGGCAGTGATGTTGCGCGGAGAGGGAGACAGTGTGGGCCACTACACCCAGCTGAACATGCCGCCGCAGCCCAGCGTCTTCGAGAACCAGCCCTTGAGGTGGGCCTTGGAAAACCCCTACGCTGCACAGCACCATCGCAAAACGTCCTCCCTCTCTAACACCTCCGCTTCTCATCTCAACCCCCTCAACTTGCCCCCTTCTACTTCGTCTAAGCCAGTGTGACTGTCATCAATTCATTTCTATCACAATAGCGCCCATTTAGACTTCTACTAAGGCACCGTGTTGAATTACAATGCAAGTCTATTAATCTATCGCCCACTATCAAGCTATTGACCTTGGATGAGGCAATAAAAAAGATTGCAGGAAGCATGTGGACGTGAGCTATACGGACAACCCGTCGGATTTCGTCTACCAGGAAGACAGACGCTCCGCTCGCAACCAACAGCAGCAGGAGCTTGCCTACCAACACCAGGTTCACTCCTTCACCTCCTCCCGGCACCTTCCTCCTCACTTCCTATCCACTCATTTGGACTTCCTATAGAAGCCGTTTAGATCCTTTGTTAGCATGGAGCTTTGCCAGGTGGACTACGCCACTCTGCCCAGAACGCCAAAGTCAGCCCCCGCCGAGCGACCCGGCAGCCAGCTCTCCCTCCGTCGCAGCCCCAAACCCTCCCTCAGCCAATACCAACACGCCTCCCTCGCTGCTCAGGTTTCCTACCCTTCCTCCCCTTGCACGTCCTCCCACCCCCACACCCAACAGCAGGCCCCACAAGCAGCTCCCCCCGTTGCAGGACATCGTGATGCGGAACCTAGAGGCCCTGCGCCCTAGAACGCCCACCCTCCCTGCTCACACCACTGCACCCTTCGACGGCCCTGACCCCAGCCTGGCCAGCCCACCCCTGGACACCTACGACGGCGGACGAATCGCCCCTCCGCCCGCCCCTCTACACGCCCCCCAACCACCGCCCAAGCCCATCAACCCCAACCTCCCGCCGCTCCCACCCTCCGCCGCCGGATACATTGCTAATGCCGTACACTCTCCCTGCCTTCCCTGCCTGCTAGTCCTTTCGCTCATGGCCTGCCCTCCTTTCCGCATCCCTGCCGCCCCCTAGGAACTGCAAGCAAGGCAGCTTGATAGAATGCTCCATGAAGCACGCCCCCAGAAGCACGCCTCTTGAGGATATGAATCTGAGATGTGGTGTGAATGGCTGCTCTGTGATATGAGTTGGCGGTTAGCAGGGGAGCAGAGGAGAATGTAATGGGATGGCAGGAAACGCGGACGACCTACAGCTACAGCCGGGAGGAGGCTCGACGGGAGGAGTTACGGCGCAAGGAATGGGAGCTGGAGGAGCAGATGCGGCGAGAGGAGGCCATTCGTCAGGAGCGCATTGCTCTGGAGCAACAGGAGGCTGCCATGCTCCGGCGAAAAGAAGAGGTTTTCACTTACACCCTCCATCAATTCCCGCCATGACAAAGATTTTAATTGGAAGGAGGCTCGACTGCTTCACGAGGAGCGTGAACGTCGTCTTCGTCTCCTCCGGGAACAGGAACGTCGTGCAACCACTCCCGTCCCCACTCAACTTCAGCAGCAAACCAGGCCGCAACCCGCCCGACCCCAGAGCACTCTGCCCTACCCTCAGCAGGGCACCACGGCTCCTCTACCGCCCCCTCCGCAGCCGCCCCGCCCGGCCAGCCAGCCCCAGTTCATCTCGCCCGACAGCAACCAATCCAGCTGGAAGCGGACCTACGTCGTGGAGCGGCCTCCGGACGAGGACCTGGTCAAGAACGAGATCCCCAACAGCGACCGGACTCTGGAGGAGGAGCAGTACTACATCGACCTCATGGCACGCCGCGACACATTCATCGAGAAGCCCAAGCCACCACCAAAGATCCTCCGTCTCGGCAAGAGCTGGGAGCCCCCGCCCGACAGACCCTACTTCTTCCCTGAAAGGAACCCGCACAAAGAGTTCGTCCAGCTAGACGACAAGAGCCACCTCTGGGAGCCCTACATCCTGGATCCGGAGTTCAAGTACGAGCGCAAGAACTTCACCCCCGAGCCCTCCCCACCGCCTCGACGACGCTCAATGCGCGCCACCGGACCCCTCCCACCGCCCAAACCGCAGCCCGCTCATGCTCCTAACCCTGCCCAGCGCGCGCCCACCGTCTACGAACCCCTTCCTCCTGATGTCGTCGGAGGCATCCTCTTCTTCCTTCTCCCCTTTCCTCCTCTCAACCTTCTTTTGTATCTGAAGGTCCGCGGGAGCAGAACCTAGACGTCCAGGTTCGTGTCATTCCGCCCAACCAGCAGCAGGGAAATCTGCCCCCGCCGCCTCCGCCCATGCCTCAGCACCAGCAACGACCACTCTCTCAGATGAGCGACCTCAGGTTGCACTCATTTTTCATCTCATCGTCCTCTCTAAAGTTGGTTCTTTTCAGCAGCACCTACGCGAGTCAACCGAACCTGCGCCTGAGCAACGAGCCGACGCCGCGACACGTGAGCCAAGTCTCTCCACGCCCACCCTCTTCTGTTAGCGTTCGACAGCGCGCCAATCTTTTCGAGCCACCTCCACCCGCCCACGACTACCTTCCGCGCGGCCTCGAGCCCATCAAAGGAGAAATCGCCTATGTCAAGGTTCCCTTGCCTTTCCTACCCCTCCAGCCAACTACTCCATTGCATATCCATGCACGCCTTTCACATAGTCAAATATGGCCGACTCTGCCTGAATCGCTGCATCCCAGAATGAACCGGGGCTGTTCCAGAGACGCGGCTCAGGCCTTGCCCACATGCAGCAGCAGCAGCCACAACAGCAGCAGCAGCAGATGCCAGCTGAACGCCATCGCCGCTCTGTGGCCTCCACCATGAGTCTGGACGAAGACTGGCAGAACTCACCCGCACGTCACCAACAGCAGCAGCAGCCACCTCCACCACCACCTCCACCCAACGCCTCATCCAACCAGCCCTCTAAAGATGGCCGTGTTCGCTTCGCTGATCGCACCAACGTGGTCCTTGCCCCCTTCACCCCAGCCTTCCCTTCATATTTCACCTGTGGCCCTTTCACAGATCATGCACCCCACTACTCAGCCGCTGGACGTGTTCATCCGCGAGGAGGGCGCTTCCGGCAACCTGGGCAAGTACGGTGGACCACTCCTTCAGAAAGCTGCTCACCAGCGCGGCTCTGCTCCCTCCCAGGTGGCTAACACTACCCTTCCTTGCTTTGCCTGTCTCTTTCTTACCCAAGGGCATTGTTTCAGAGCGGTCTGCTGACCACACAGCAGGCCATGCCTCGTAGCAGCTCACTTCGACGCCCCGGCTCCAAGCCCTCCTCCACTCTCTCTCCGCGCCAATAAACCACCACTACATCATACCCAACTATATTCTCACCCAGCTTTACTTCCTTCATCTCCATCTCCAAACCGACCACCCGCTTCATTCAACCTCAATCCAAGTGCAATGCTCTGTCTGCTTCGGGCATCTACGCTCAAACTCTCCCGCTCCCCTTCACGTCTTTGCCTCCCACTGCCCTGCACTCCTGCGACTCTTCTCATTCATTTCACACTCGTCATTTTTGCTCCATCTTCATCTCGTCCGTCCAGTACTAGTTCGCCAAATCGCAGGCAATTTCCATCTTCCACTGAACTATTGTCCATCTTGTAACTGGAGGCGGGTTGAAGAATATTCGTGTCCGAGCGGTTGCATCGGAGTTGGATCTGCGGCAGGCGCAGAAGGTTTACGCAAGCCGATTCTTTCTCAATCATATTCTACTGTTTCCAGCCAAATTTAAAACTACCAATAATTTATGTGAAAAGCACTTCCGGTTTAGTTGTTGTCCATGTGGAGGCTGGCTGTCTACTTAACGCTTAGCGCTTCTTGTCCCTAGTCCTTACCCGGTGGGGTGCACAGGAATGCGAAGTGAATGAATGAGCTGAATGAAGGGGCATGTGAGAATGGAATGCGAGCTTCTTTCCTCCCACTCCTACCCCGCCTCACCTTCAACCACTTGCAGATGTCTTTCCCCAGCCCGCAGCCTCCAAAGCGAGTAAGACTCCCTGCTCATTATTTCCCCTGATCCATAAAACCCCGCCGTTGAACCCGCACATGCTTCTCAGCGGGAACACCATAACTCTGGCGACCAGAATCAATGTTTGGGCCCAAGGGGGGATTGTAGCATCCGCTGAAAGGATTGGGTCTGTGCATAAAATGGGGGCTCGGCCTAGAACGAGGAGCTGGAGGAGCTGGCCAAGGTTCGCGCGGAGCTGCTCCAACGCGCTCAGCACCTCGGCGACGACTACAAAGGTCGCCCACCAGAGATCCACAAACAGGACGCTCCCAAGGTCTTCCATCCTTTGCCTACCTCCTCTGCTTTCCTCAAGAAACACCAGCCAGCTCATCCTTTGGCCTAAAGTTGTCTCTGCCTACTTCGTTTCCCCCTTCATTTCATGGCCTGAGGGGGAGAGAGAGCTGAGTTTGGGCGTAACGGAGAAGAGGCCGTCGGCATCCATGTGCTTGCTCTTGAACTGTAGGAAATCCGCCTCTCCCCACGACGGCGGGAGTTTGCGACGTCCTCCACGCTCCTCTCCTCCTCCGCCTACTCCAGCCCTGCCCAGCCCCGTCTCACTGCCTCCTCTAACGAGCTCGCTTCGGTTCCCACCTCTACCTCACCTCCTCACTCTTTGTCCTCTTTGTCCCGTCCTCCCTTCTCACTATCCCCCTAGTCTCCCTATTCCCGCCTCTAGCCCAGAGTGGGTGTGGATGAGAAAGCATAGTAGAAGAGGTGCATGGCAAGAGGATTGTAGGAGTCGGCGACGTGGCAGTTCAGCCAGCAGAGTTTCTCCCCGCGCTCCGTGATCAGCGTCAACGGGGCCGACAAGGAGGACAAGGGACTCCTTCGCGTACGCACTGACTACTCCCCTGCACGCCAGGTCTGCCTCCTTCCCCCTCACAAGCTCCCTCCTACCCCCGGCTAGCTATTGGGGCATGAGTGCAGGTGTCGGCAGCTCCGGCAGTCCTGGTGCCGATCCAAGTGCGGAGTTCAGAGTCCAGGTCCCCCATGCGCATGAGCCAGGAGTACCACCAGGAACGCACGCTCGAACGATATCATGACGATGGTGCACGCCTCATTAGCATCAAGGTATCCTCCTGCCCTACTGGACAACTACTAGCCATCCAATAAATTGAAAACTGCTAGCCATCAATTGAAAGACAAGACAAAATAGGAATGAGAAAGTGGAAAGAGGGAGTTTGATCAGGACGAGCGCGGGAAGCCGAAGTCGATCATGAAAGGGATTCCGATGACGGAGCAGATCCAGCAGGTGGAGGAAACTCGCCGCACTGAGGAGGTGGAACGCCGTATTCAGCGCAAGGAGAAGAAGAAGAAAGGTTCCCCTCCTCACCCTCACCCCTGCTACAGCCTACCATCCACCCCCTACTATGCTTGCATTGCTCTCACCCCGAATGCTGATAACTATTGGCGTGAACTGATGCAATGCCATAAAGGAGGGCGCCATCGAGAGCGACACTGGGGCTACTCCGGCGACGCTCACTACGGACACTATCCTGAAGAAGCATGGGCCATCAATGACGGTTAATCATTCTTCTACTTTTCAAACTTTTCTCATTCCTACCTCCTCTATCCTCCCAAAAGGCTGGGCAATGCAGAGACGCACTAGACTAACTACATACTACACACGAGACTAACTCATGCTAGGAAATGTGTTGTCCCATTTATCACACTTAACTCCCGGCCGGCTGACTAGCTCGATGTGGGTGGTGTGTCATGTTGGTCTCCGTCCAATTGGCAGGAGGTGAGAGGCGGTGTTTGGGCTTGGTAGTAGAGAGGGGGCAAAGGAGCGGGGGACTGCAGTGGTGGAGCGGGTGTCGGTGGGCGTGACGGCGGAGGAGGAGGAGCTGAAGCCGAAGCCACCGCCACCAACCCCGCGCCCCATCCCAGCAGCGTCCTCCAAGCAGATCCAGGCAGTGGAGAAGCGAACGTCGTCGGCGCAGGTGGACGACCTTCCGCTGCCCGGCCCCGTCCTCGTCTCCGTCCCCTACGACTACGGTTCTCCCACTAATACCTCTCCAGTCGCTCCTTCACTCGGTGCTGGATCTCTGGCGCTTCATAGTTGTCCTTCACTGTGTCTCTACGTCTATTCCTTTTTCTACATTTGGCGTCCACGTCCCTTTTCAGTTGTCAGATCAGCCTAGACGGAATAAATTTGGAGAGGGAAAGAAAGATAAGGATGGCGAAGAGGTTGTGGCATATAGGAACCTATCGCAATGGCTACGCTGGCGGGGCGGTGGATGAACGGTACACGAAGCAGACGACGACGAAGCGGCAGTCTGAGAATGCCGGCAGCCGCAGTCTCGGACACCAGCGCCAGGGCTCACTCACCGACAGCCTTCGTCGGCGCCAGGCCACTTACATGCCTGTTCATCTCCTCTTTGCCCTCAATTCCCTTCCTCCTAGAGATGAGCGGAGAATGCAGAATGGAGACGTGCGGGTGACCACCTCCCGCTCCTCCGGCCGCCACAACAGCGGAGGCCGCGTGCACAAAAGCCGATCCACCCGTTCTCTTTACCCTCCTTCCACAACTTCACCTCACCACTACCCACCTTCCAGGCGATGTCTACCACAACGACATGGCCGAGGACTTCTACAGCGGGCCCATCGTGGAGTTCCCGCCCACCCTACCTCGTGGACAGCCCCCATACAGTCCCTTTTTCTTCTCTTTCACCAGGAAATATGAAAGTGAGCAAGAGAATGGTTGGTGAGGTGGTAGCAGCATGGGGCGCTCTGGTCGCGGCTACGCAGGCCAGGAGTTGCGGAAGAGCCGAAGCTTCGCGGACTGGGAGCGGGAGACGGGGCGGGAGATGTCCCTGGCCCCGCGCTGGGAGAACTCCGTTATGACAGAGCTGGAGCGCGACTTCCGCGACTCCCTCCTCATGCCCCTACCCGACGGCGGACAAAAGGCAGCCTTTCACTGAGCACAGAATAGTAATAGGAGAAGTGAGAGGTGTGAGGTGTGTAGGTGAACGAGCGTGAGTTCCGCGAAGAGGCGATCCCGGGCGGTGGGCAGGAGAGCCTGCTGAAGGAGGTCAGCGCCAACGCCGGACGACGCTCCGCCGGTCCCGGCAACGTCACCGACTTCAGGTACTCTCTAACCATCCCATCATCCTCACACCCCATTACCCCTTCTTCTGCAGCGAAGCCAAGCAGGAGTTCCACTACAAGAAAGAGAGTGGAGATGGAAGACGACGCTAGACTACTCCTACACTCCCTAACTAACCGCCTCCCTCCTCTACTGCCTCCTACTGCCTCCCTCCACTACCAATGTACAGCAAACTTTTCCACCTCTGTCCATAGTGCCATCCTAGACGCACCTTCCTCCATCTGCTTCCATGCTTCCACAGAGAAATAAACACGGCAAAGCACTATAGATTGATAGCTTCCATGCCTTGGAGACTATGAAATGCTTCAGTTGGCTAAAGTGGATTTTTGCCTGCCTCAAAGCTGCTTCTGATGTTGCCGACGGTGGAGGTTTAGTTTGGGTCGAGGGTGGGATTTTTTGAGCCATCACTATAGCCTATGCATTGCAACTGCGAATTCACTTCTTCGCCTTTCAGCCATGATTTATTCTGCTAGAGTGTCCTGCTGCCGTCTTTTATTGCGAAACTTTCGTCAACCGTACTGCATCTGATATCGGTGAAGATTGTGCGATTCCTCAGCCGCTTCATTTTATACTGGCTAAAATGGTCTTCATTAGTGTCTAGCCTGCTTTTTGCGGTTATGCATACTATCGGTGCTAAACCTGCTACGAATAGATATGCTGGCTCTTTCTGCAGCAGATTGCTTTTGCTTTTTCAAGATTGAAGATAAACTGAAAAGTTCAAAAGTTGCATTGGAAAGACGCATAAAAAGACTAATCCGATGATAACAAAGGGACAAAGATGACGATTGCAACTTGCAAGTATGCTCCAAAGTATCGTTTTACAATCGGCGAAACTTGCGATGTCGACGTAGCTGTATTTCAAGAGGATTTCTTCTTGGCAAGCGCCTTGCCCTTTACCCCGCTAAGCTTCTCAAATTCATGCATAATCCCTTGGCCAACAAAAAGTTGCTACTGGGAACCGGCAAATGGTTAAAGGGGCAATGTTGGCGTCCGCAATTATAGCTGTCCTCACAGAACGGATGAAGGAAACAGCATCTTGCTCCAAAAGTGCAGTCCGGAAAGTATCTATGAGCCGCATCATCAACTATTTCCAAGTTTATGCAAAATGAAGGCGGTGACCTGCATGGGGCGGTAGGATGGATGTAAGGACAGGCCTCCACTCTACACTGCGGCCAATCTTGACACCGACTATGCTTTCGCTGTGTTTTGCTTACCCCGCCTGCATGATGAAGCTGGTCTGTCTGATATGGTCCAATGTGAGAGTTGGGAGATAACTGCGCCAGGGTGGGAGCTGGAAGGACGTGCGCGAAGCGTTCACCTTGACGAAATCTTGCCGGCTCATGCACTGCGCTGCTTCTTCTGACTCCGTCTTCACTTCTTTCGGCTTGCCTGAGTTCACTAGCAGTGACAGGATTAAAGAGGAAAATTAAATAGGAAACATATGGAAGAATTTGAAGAAGAGCCTGGGAGGTTAGCGGTTTTGGATTTGATGAAAATGCCGCGGCCAAGGCCGAGCAGCTTTGGGTGATGGGTGAGAATGGAGGAGTCAGGAGCCACTTCCGGCATTCCCTCACCTCCGCTCAGCCTCACCCGCCCACGTCCACCGCCTAAATCAAATACGCCCATTGGTGCCAACGCAAAAGAAACGCCTCCAACAGGCAGACCGTTTAAAGACAGTTGCGGCGATTTGGACGCTACGTCAGACGGTAGATCTGGCGATTCGGCGATTTGAATGCCTTGGTTCCTGTCAAGGCTGTTAGGCTGAAGATGGGAAGAAAAAGAATGGATTAAGGGTGAGGAACTTTGCACAATCATGGGCGGAAAAAAGGCAGTGGGCGCAGAAGCAGCAGTGGCAGATGTTGCACAGCTCCATCTCCTCCGTCTGCAGCTCCTGCCCACACTCTCCGCATTTCCTCTTCCTCTCAACACCAGCTACGGCCTATCATTCCAATGAATTTGCATCACATTGCGTTTTCATGAAGCGGTAGGAACTGGGAGGTAGTAGTTGTGTTGGCAGCTGAGACAGGAGCAGGAGGAGCATAGGAGAGAGCCGCAACATTTCTGGAGCTCCAGAAAGTCCTCCGCTCCCTTGCACCGCCAACACTTTCGCCCAAATACACCCTTCCAGCTACTCCCCATTCCTGCTGCTACTCTCTAGTGCTCGCATTCGCATTTCGTTCGCATCTTTGTTGAACATTCCAAGTCGGCCTCGTTGTCTTTACGCGATGCTGTTCCAGGCTGCATGTTTACATTTTTGTCTCCACGTTCCTCCAAACCCATGCGTTGCTCTATGGACAAGGACTAAATCAAAAACGCGGCTGACTCCTAGAACCCCCCCCCCCCCGAAGACTTACACCCCCCCCCCCCCGAAGATATACACCCCCCCCCCCCCCGTAATATACCCCCCCCCCCCCGAAGGGTACTATATTGAAAATTTTTTTATTGCCTTAACATACTTCTCTTTACATATCTCGAAATTTAAACTCACGGAATTTTTTTCTAAACAACTAAATACCTACTTTTTTACTGAGTCTATACCTAGTTAGTCTATACCGTGTTCGTCATGCTACTAGTTAGTCTATACCGCTATATAGGGCGTAGCCAACACAAAAACTAAAAGGCTCGTCCTTTCACTGTGGCAGTACCTACTAGTTAGTCCTTACCGAGTTGATCACTTTAAAACATCAATGAACTCGGTATAGACTAACTAGTAGGTACTGCCACAGTCATGACCTCGTCGAGGACGAGCATGCGTCTAAGCTTTTGAGTTGGAATCTTGAAAGGTACTCCTGGTAGGGGACAAGCCCCTACTCCTGGTAGGCATGCGCCCGCCATCCGGTATAGACTAACTATGTTTGTGAGGAAACAAGCGATGGTTTGCTATGTTGTGGTCTAGCACTTCGTCAGTACATTCTGCTGGGTGGTGCTGTGTTACTCAAAACGCCCTGCCCTCCTCAGTCCTCATAGCAAGCAGACATCAACCAGCCCCGTCGCGCATGGATGGAGCCGGAGGAAGATTAGGGGAGGTGGGAGTGAAAGAGAGTAGGAAAGTTGGAAGAGGGACCTTGCTGCTCCTCATAGTAGGGCACTGAGGGTCTTGGGCGGGGCTGGGCGCAGAGGGTGGGGGCGTCGTCGTCCTGGGAGGAGGTGGGAGGGGAGGAGGAGCTGCTCCTTAGGAGGAGGGTTGGAGGAGGTGGAAGTGAGGTAGGACGACGGCCTCCAGGTCGTCGCTCCCGCCCCTGGGGACAGAGACGGACGGCGGTGCCCGGGCGGACGGCAGGATCTCGGGGGTAGTGAGGGATGAGGGGCGGTCTGAGGGAGTCGGCCTGGGGGCTACTGCCAGCGTCTCCGTCCAGCGATGCTGAGGTCACAGACCCTGTAAGCCAGGGCTGTCTGGGGCTCTGTAGCTCAGTGGGAGGAGGGAGCAGCATGGAGGGAGCAGGAGTGGAGGGGAGGCAGGGGGGGCGATGGAGCAGGAGTGGGTGAGGATGCCGTAGGGTCCAGCATGAGGCGAGGGACAGGGGCGAGATTAAGCTGGGGGTGGAGAGGTCCCGAAGACGTCCGGAGCCCTCCCCATTTGGAGAGGCGGTTATAGGAGGTGAGGGCGAGGCAAGGAAGCATTAGGACTAGCCTCCCAGCCCACCGCTGAGGGCAGCCACCCAGAGCCAGGATCCTCTCCTTCACATCCTTCTCTGTTCCTGTCTTCTGCCTCCACATCCACACAGCTTGGTCCTAGCTAGGAAGCAGCATGATAGGCAAGCGCAGGCTTGACTAAATTTCATGTGGGAAGAGGATCAGGTGAAAGATGGGAGGAGGGTGGTGGAGAGGCAATGGGGAGGCGATGAGGGGTGGGAGAGGGAGGTAAGTGGGAAGGTAAAGCTGGGTATCTATAGGCTGGAGGAAGCCAGAGTACAGCGCCACAGTTCTGGTGCCGTAGTCATAGTGAAGAAATGGATGGACAGGCGGCACACATGGAGCTGGCCTTAGATGCAGAGAGAGTGGAGAGGTCTCACTGGGGGAGTGGGCTGGGGGAGGGGAGAGGGAGAGAGATTAGTCAGAAGCATGGCCTCGTCTCCTTCCCTCCCTCCTACCCTCCCACCCTCTGCCACCATCACTGCCCATCACGGCCAGCCTCTTCCTGTCCTTCCCTCCCACCCTGTCCTCACCGCTAAGTCATAACCCAGTCCTCATCTTCACCCGCTTTCCCCTCCCCTCACCCCTGTCTTCACCAACACACGTGCCCTCCTCCCTAGCCATTATTCCTGCAGCACTCCTACCTCCTCTTCCTCTTTCTCACCGTCACACCACCTCCCATTCAACATTTCAACATATGAGGCAACCCAAAGAAGCTGCACACTTGGGACAACGCTACCACTTTACCTCCCCTTGACCTGCTCAAACCCAGCATGAAATAGTTGAGCAGCCCTGAGGTGGGACTATTTTAGGTAACTAGGGAGGACTGGTTTCTGGAGTAAAGAGGATTATTTGGGTGCTGAAGGCGGTTGTTGTAGAGGAGGAGGGTGGGTGAGTGGGGGGATGATGGAGTGGGAAGCAGGTAGGAGGTGGGGATAGGAGGTGAGGATAGGGGGAGGAGGAGGGAAGGCTTGGGGTGGTGGCGAAGTGAGCAAAGAGCCAAAGCAGAACAAGTGTCATCGGCCGGCAGGGGCTGAAAAGAAAGCCAAGCATGCTCTGGGGAGCGAGGGAGGGGCCAGACAGAGGCCATTTTTACATATGAGTAGGAGGAAGGGAGGAGTCTGGATCATCCCACTGAGGCGAGTGGGGAGGCAGGAGGGAGGAGGGAGGTCAGGGTCAGATGTGGAGGAAGGAGTGGGAGAAGGGTTGGAGGAGGGAGGGATGGAAGGAGGTGTGAGGCAGCCAGGCCGCGCTGGGCTGTGCTTAAGGGAGCCAGGGAAACAAACAGAACAATGACAAGAAAGAAGGGTTGTGTAATACTCTTAGGGAGGGAGGGGAGAGGGGACGTGGTGAGGTTGTGGAGGGGAGTTGTAAGGAGTCAAGAGAGGGATAATACACAGCTAGGCCAGTGACCACCCCACACAGCTGCAAACACCCTCAGACACCATTTGGGACCCGGTCACTGGGGCGCCTGGGTCCGCCGCTGCCGCTAGCTCAGCATTACCTCACCTCCCTGGCTCCACTGGAGCACAGTCCCGCTGGTCCCCCAATTCCCTTCCCCTCCCTGAGTCCCCTCCACTGCACTCAGTCCCAAACCTCCCCATTGTCTTTGTCTGAGCATCTGCTCAGCCTTTGGAGCAAAAACAGGGAAGGAAGGAAGGCACCAAGGGAGTCGCCCCTTCAAATCCCACCTACCACTCTGTAGCATCTCCTTCACCTTGCCTACTGTTGATCTCCTTGGATGGTGCCCATTCTCCAACAAGACTTCACATTAAGCAAAGCAGCATGAGAACTAGGTTGGAGAGAAGGAAGCCATGATGAGGAGATATTCAAGCCAAAAGGTGAACTGTAGGAATTTGGGGATTCTGGTGGCAGGTTGGAAGTGTGACATAAACAGTGCAATATGCAAAACAAAGGATGATTTGTGGCATGAAATGGTTTAATGAGAAGGAAGAAGAAAAGTTGAAGGTCTGTTTTGGAGAATGACACACACACTAGGGGTGAAGTGGATGCAGAAGGAAGGTGTGCTTTGGCCAGTGATCCAGAAGATGTTGGTGGCTGCAAAAGAATATGATTAAATTATTGTCTCAGCTACGTATATGAGATCCTTTCCACCTTTCAGTCATCTTGGACTATTCATCTGTGTCAGTCTGAGCAATGATCCCTTTCCAAACTTCTGAAAAGGTAGGTAATGAAGAATGGGAAGAGTAAAGCGGAAGGTCAAGCCAAGAGAGTTGTGAGTGAAAAGTTTCCAAGTTCGTAGGCAGAGCCAGGATTGATTGTAGCCAAGAAGCGGATGGACAGTGGAGTAATTGTCCCCAAGTCCCGCCCTCAAAATGGCTCTCATTTCCTACAACAGCATTCTTTTATTTTATCTTTCAAAATATTTCATAAGATATAATAAAACAGAAACTAAAATTTACTACATTCAGAATAAATGTGGTTTTTTCAATTTCTTGTCCAATCTTTTGTATCTAAATCACATTTTCTCGAGGAATCTTGGTCAGTATAGAGTATCATCTTGGGCCTCACGACTTCTTAGGTTACATTGTTTTATTTAGATTTTTTAAATTTCACACTTTCTGCCTGCATTTAAATTATAGAATGGTCTACCATAGTCAAGCCGAAAGTAAGCTCTTGGCCCAGATATCAGTTGACCCAGTGGGAGAGCCAGGGAGTTCCCTACTACTTTGTGGGAATCTGCTTCTGGGGAGTGGGACATTTGCATTTTGTTTTCCTCACTCAGAGACCACAAAATATTTTGGGCTTCAGCAGTGTACATAGTAGGTCCAAAAACTGGCCAAAATGGTCATTTTCAGTGGTTTTTGGTAGTTTTTCCAATATTCATAGACTGTAATTCTTAGCATCTTCTTTCATAGGCGAGCCAGAAATAAAGCATGACAAACAAAAGCACTGCAGAACAAATAAATGAGGATGATCATCACAACCTTGAGGTACTAGCATAGACATAAACTTTCTTTGAAGTTATAAAGATGAGGTGATTTTCATCTTGACTTTAATAATTGATGCACCTTTTGGGGCCACTGAGCATCTAAAGTGCACCTGAGGCATTCCTGGAGTGAGGCAACAGCTGGAGAGAGAGCATGACACTTCAGCAGCCACAGATGTGCAATAATAGCATTCACATGCAGGAAAGCTCAGTAGTATCTGGAAGCAGGCAGCGTTAGAGGCTATAGAGTGCTAGGCATTGCAGCAATCATAACATTTTAATTCTCACGTGGAAAGACAGCCTTTGTGAAGCCCTCTGTGAAGCAATTAACTTCTAATTTCTCACTTCCTCAGGGCTGAAGTGATTCCATGTGCTCAAGTAGAGGAAGACAACAGCAGCATGAGGTTTTGGTGGTAGTTGGAGGCAAGAAACAGAGAAGTGGTAGGATAATTTTTAAAGGGTTCTTGCTCAGAGCAATGGATTGACAGTGAGACAGAGGAGGGAAGGCGTGGGGCCGGAAGCCTCTGGGGTGTGCAGTAGATGGAGAGGCCAGAGGAGGAGATGGTCTCACCAGAGGTGGTGTGAGGTATTGAGCCTGGCTAGGGGAAGATGTCATCCCATTTGCAGACAGACCGTCTGCCAGTAGAGCACTTGAGAATGGGGTTGTGCTCTGATTGCACTGTTGCCAGCCAAGGTGGAGGTGATTTTCACATCATCATGGCCAAAGACTGTGGGACCTGGGGAGGAGGGCTGGTGGTGAGGAGGGGTGGCAGGAGAAGATGAGCCAGAGGAGTAGTAAGAAGGGTTCAGGCCTTGAGGGGTTAGGAGGGGAGTGTGACAGAGCTCTGAGAGGTGTCTCATCAGACACTCACAGCTGCTGCACCCACGAAGAAGTCACACACCAGGAGGTGCCAGGTACTACCGGAGTCCAGTCTGGCGCAGCAATGGAGCCATTTGTACATGGCCTCACGGTGAGAAGCTAGGGCTGCTGGGTGTAAGGATTGGCCTGGTTTAGAGGCAAGAAGGTAGTCCAGGTGGAGAGACGGGGAGGGAGCATTCACACAGTGGGTAGCCATTCTGAAGCCATATTGGGAAGGAGGGAGCCCTCTTAAATTCAGGAAGGTGGTCAGTTGGGAGGCTATGATCTTCTCAAGAAGCTTCAAGGGGAGCACAGGGATATTTGGTGCTGTGGGCAGTAGTTTGTGGAGCAATCAGAAGGGCTGCTTTTACCATTTGTGGCTTCCCTTAGGTTTGTGACTCCCTTTTACCATTTGTCATCCTCATTTGTAAGTAAAAACCAATTTCAGATCTATCCCAATTAGCCCATAGTTTATTGAGATCAGTCCAACTTAATACAAAAAATTTAAATGATTTTTACATCATCATGCAATTTTCTATGACAATTTTTTTTCATAACATGATTTTAAAAATCAGGGTCTCAATTAAGTAAAGATTTAAAAATTATTTTGATTTTCATTATTTCTGAAGTCAAACAAAGAAGGGGGAAGATATCTATGAATTATAAATTTTCAAGCCTTTGCCTATGTACGTACAACACAAGATTTGTAAAACTGTTTCTAGAAATTTAATCAATCATCTAAAAAAGTAACATGCTTACATGATATCTACCCAGACCAATATATTGAACATAGAAGCTAAATTTAAATATGATCAATTTTCAGATTGACTTAATTATTCATCATTGGTTCAAAATCAACCTTTATTAAAAGAGGCCTGGGCGCTGCCACTTCACTTACGCGTTGGCGCAGGCCCAAAAATTAATGAAAGGAGAAACAATCTACGAAATTCGCTTTATACATTGACACGACCGCTACGATGGATAATTAGACCATCAAATTGGATTTAATTTGACTAAATTTTCGGGGTGAGAATTGTAATTTTGGAGGAACAAGAGAATCTATTAATCAAGTTGGAAACAAAATAAATACTGGAGAAGCGTGTTACTAAAAATAGTAATTCCATCCGCAAAATTGATCTTGATTCTTGTTCGATGAAACTGCAACTAAAAAATGAAAAAATATATAGCTGGCATTTTGTCTAAACATTCATTTTTTAATAAACCGTTGATTTGATGAAAAGTATTTGGTTAATTCTTGCAATCGTCGTGTAACCCATTGTAAGAGTGAAGACAAAATTTAAAAAATGGAATTTGGTACAAAGTGGCTAAGCAATGGAATAAAGCAGTATAAGTAGTATTGCTAAAAAAATTCTGGCGGTGTTTGGATTTTTTAATTATTACTACAATGAAGAGATGGTTTAACGTGGGAAATGTTGAAAGAAGCGACGAATAAAGGAAGGTTGAAAAGAGACAGGAAGACTCAAACTTGTTTGTAGAGAAAGTAGAAGGAAGGCTTGAAATTAATCAAAGGCGGTGCAGGCGGTTGCTCTTCAACAGCAACGTTCGCTGCTTCCAACTGAACACAGCAGGCGCCAAGTTCTTCACCTTCCCTAAAACCCTTCACCTTCCCCTTGGCATAAATAAGTAAGCAGAGATGAGAGGGGATGAAGTATGAGAGGAGACCGGTGATCTCCAGCTATCTAAGCGGTCTGGGCAAGAGCGATCTCTGGTTGGGGGAGAGGGGTGGTGATGGCTTCATCCATTCAGCCAGTTTTGTCTCCCCTCCTTCGCTCGACTTTCGCCTCTGGACTCCAGCTCCCTGACACAGCCTCACTGGCAGCCGCTGAGCCCATCACCTGCTTCAGCGCAGGGAGGTGGGGACAGAGCTGGTACTCCCCATTTGACGGCTGAGGTGCGGGCTGGCCTCCGACATAGTCCCAACCTCCTTCCTTCCTCACTGTCCCGCCGTCATCACCTTGTCAGCCCAGACCTCCACTCCTGACCTACACTGTGCTGGCTGGGCGGCGGCTATGCTGTGGCCAGGAGCAAAGAGGAGAACTGGTGGGGTCCTGACAGGGCCTGACGCATCACACACTGATTCTGCCTCCCTAGTCTCCTTCCCACGCCGCCTTCCCCCTCTCTACCTTCTCTCCGCATCTCCTCCTCTGATTCCTTATACTCAATCCAACCTTTCTCTTCAACTTCCACAATGCCTTTCTGTTTCTTTCCCTGCTTTTAAGGTGGTGTCAGTTTTTCTGCCATCGAAGCAAGCAGATGAAGGAGATTCAAGGACCCATCTCCAGAACCTTCCCTATCACTAAGACTGCGTCATCATTCCGTTGGAAAGACCTGTTCCTGTCCAGAACCACTCCCAACCTCACATCACATTCATTATACGCTACCATCGTGGTTGCCAAGCCCAGAGGGTGTCTAATACGCTGACTGGCTGAAGCAGGGCTGTGAGGATGGACGGGCCCGGACACCTGGGCACCCGGGGTCCCACCCTCCTTCCAGTTCCTCTCCTTCACCTCCACCTCCTCCGCTTTCCCTCGCCCCCGCCCCCTCCACTTTCACCTCACCACCCACTGCACCCAATAACACCGCCCCACCAGCGCCTACATCCAACATGGCAACAGACCTCCACCTCAGCCTCCCTTCTCAGTCCCTACTCCTCCAGCACCAACCACCTCCTGGCCCCCTTCCACCTCCAAGCA
>JASANA010000109.1:0-29505 GCA_030248095.1 Ptycholaimellus sp. GST1_10
GGACCTGGATGGCCTTGTAGATGGCGATGGCGTTGCGGGCGATGGTGGTAGATGCTGCTGGCCATGTCCGCCCAGGGGGTCCTGCAGCTTGGCCCAGGCCTTGCTGGAGAAGCGGGTAGGTACCTGCATGGCCTTGGAGATGGCGATGGCGTTGCGGGCGATGGCGGAGATGCTGCTGGGCACGTCCGCCCGTTCCTCCTGGAGCTTGGCTCGTAGGCCTTGCTGGAAAAAGAGAGGGACCGTGCATGGCCTTGCAGTACCTGGCGATGGCGTTGCGGGCGATGGCGGAGATGCTGCTGGCCACGTCCGCCCGTTTCCGCTGCAGCTTGGCCGAGGCCTTGCTGGAGTAGAAAGAGGGACCGGCATGGCCTTGGAGATGGCGATGGCGTTGTGGGCCACGGCGGAGATGCTGCTGGGCACGTCCGCCCGTTCTCCTGCAGCTTGGCCGATGCCCTTGCTGGAGAAGAAAGAGGGACCTGCATGGCCTTGGAGATGGCGATGGCGTTGCGGGCGATGGCGGAGATGCTGCTGGGGACGTCCTGCCCGCTTCTCCGGGAGCCTGGCCCAGGCCTCTGCTGAGCAGTAGAAAGAGGGACCGGGATGGCCTCGGAGATGGCGATGGCGTCGCGGGTGATGGTGGAGATGCCGCCTGGCCACGTTTGCTGGTTTCCCCTGGAGCTCGGCCCAGGCCTTGCTGGAGTAGTAAGAGGGACCTGGATGGCCTTGTGGATGGCGAGATACCGTTGGCGGCGATGGTGGAGATGCTGCTCGGCAGGGATCCGTCCGCTTCTCCTGGCATGATGGCCCAGGCCTTGCTGGAAGAAAAGGAACCGGCACTCCAAGATGGCGATGGCGTTGCGGGCGATGGCGAATGCGGAGCAATTGCCGGTCCTGCAAAATGGCGAGGCTGTGGAGAAAAGGAGCCCAGCTTGGAGGCGACGCGGTTGGGCAGGTGGAGACGGGCGGAGATTGCGCCGTACTCCTGCAAAACGGTGAGGCTGTGGGCAGAAAAAAAGGGACCGCAGCTTGGAAATGGCACGGTCGGGGTAGGTGGAGACGCGGACGGACCCGGCCGTCTCCTGGCAAATGGCTAGCTGCGGAGTAGAAAGAGGGACCGGCATGGCCTTGGAGATGGCGATGGCGTTGCGGGCGATGGCGGAGATGCTGCTGGGCACGTCTGCCCTTTCTCCCTGCAGGCTTGGCCCAGGCCTTGCTTGAGTGCAGAGAAAGAGGAACCTGCATGGCCTTGGAGATGGCGATGGTCTCATTGCAGGGCAGATGGCTGAGATGCTGCTGGGCACGTCCGCTCATTTCTCCTGCAGGCTTGGCCCAGGCCTTGCTGGAGTAGAAGAGGGACCTGGATGGCCTTGGAGATGGCCACGGCGTTGCGGGCGACCGCGAAGATGACTGCTGGGCACTGTTCGCCCGTTTTTGCCTGGAGCTTGGCCCAGGCCTTGCTAGGAGTAGAAGCAGGACCTGCATGGCCTTGGAGATGGCGATGGCGTTGCGGGCTATGGCGGAGAGGCTGTGGAGGATCCAGCCCGGGAGGTGCAGTGAGCCGGGAAAAGGAGCCGCAGGTGGAGGCAGGGGCGGGCGGGCGGTGGGCACGTGCGCCCGTTTCTCCTGCAGCTGGGCCCAGGCCTTGCTGGAGTGGGAAGAGGGGACCTGCATGGCCTTGGAGATGGCGATGGCGTTGCGGGCGATGGCGGACATGCTGCCCTGGGACGTCTGCCCGTCTTCTCCTGCAGCTTGGCCGAGGCCTTGCTGGAGTAGCAAGAGGGACATGGATGGCCCTTAGGAGATGGCGATGGCGTTGCGGGCGATGGCGGAGATGCTGCTGGGGACGTCCGCCCGTTTTCTCCTGCAACTTGGCCCAGGCCTTTCTGGAGTAGAAAGAGGGCGCCTGCATGGCCTCTGAAGATGGCGATGGCGTTGCGGGGCGATGGCGGAGATGCCGCTGGGCACGTCCCCCCGATTCTCCTGCAGCTTGGCCCAGGCCTTGCTGGTGGGAGAGGGACCTGCATGGCCTTGGAGATGGCGATGGCGTTTCAGGGCGATGGCGGAGATGCTGCTGGGCACGTCCGCCCGTTTCTCCTGGAGCTTGGCCCAGGCCTTGCTGCAGTAAGGCAGAAAGGAGGGACCTGGCATGGCCTCTGAGATGGCGATGGCGTTGCGGGCCATGGCGGAGATGCTGCTGGGCGCTTCCTGGCCGTTTTCTTCCTGCAGCTTGGCCCAGGCCTTTCTGGCGTAGAGAGAGGGACCTGCATGGCCTTGGAGATGGCGATGGCGTTGCGGGCGATGGCGGACATGCAGCTGAACACCGTCTGCCCGTTTCTCCTGCAGCTTGGCCCAGGCCTCTGCTGGAGTAGGAACAGCGACCTGCATGACCTTGGAGATGGCCATGGCGTTGCGGGCGATGGCGGACATGCTGCTGGGGCACGTCCGCCCGTTCTCTCCTGCAGCTTGGCCGAGGCCTTGCTGGAGAAGAAAGAGGGACCTGCATGGCCTTGGACAATGGCGATGGCGTTGCGGGCGATGGCGGAGATGCTGCTGGGCACGTCACCCCGTTTCTCCTGGAGCTTGGCCGCGAGGCCTTGCTGGAGTAGAAAGAGGAACTGCATGGCCTTGGAGATGGCGATGGCGTTGCGGGCGATGGCGCAGATGCTGCTGGGCACGTCCGCCCGTTTCTCCTGCAGCTTGGCCCAGGCCTTGCTGGAGTAGAAGAGGGACCTGCATGGCCTTGGAGATGGCGATGGCGTTGCGGGCGATGGCGGAGATGCTGCTGGGGCGCGTACGGCCGTTTCTCCTGCAGCTTGGCCGAGGCCTTGCTGGAGTAGAAGATAGGGACCTGCATGGCCTTGGAGATGGCGATGGCGTTGCGGGCGATGGCGGAGATGCTGCTGGGCACGTCCGCCCCTTTCTCCCTGGAGCTTGGCCCAGGCCTTGCTGGAGTAGGAACTGTGAACAGCAAGGCAGTGGACATGGCGATGGCGTTGAGGGCGATGGCGGAGATGCTGCTGTGCACGTCCGCCCGTTTCTCCTGCAGCTTGGCCCAGGCCTTGCTGGAGTAGAAAGAGGGACCTGCATGGCCTTGGAGATGGCGATGGCGTTGCGGGCGATGGCGGAGATGCTGCTGGGCACGTCCGCCCGTTTCTCCTGCAGCTTGGCCCAGGCCTTGCTGGAGTAGAAAGAGGGACCTGCATGGCCTTGGAGATGGCGATGGCGTTGCGGGCGATGGCGGAGATGCTGCTGGGCACGTCCGCCCGTTTCTCCTGCAGCTTGGCCCAGGCCTTGCTGAGAATCCAGAAGAGGGACCTGCATGGCCTTGGAGATGGCGATGGCGTTGAGGGCGATGGCGGAGATGCTGCTGGGCACGTCCGCACGAATTTTTTTTTTTTTTTTTTTTTTTTTTTTTTTTTTTTTTTTTTTTTTTTTTTTTTTTTTTTTTTGGCGATGTCGTTGCGGGCGATGGCGGAGATGCTGCTGGGCACGTCCGCCCGTTTCTCCTGCAGCTTGGCCCAGACCTTGCTGGAGTAGAAAGAGGGACCTGCATGGCCTTGGAGATGGCGATGGCGTTGCGGGCGATGGCGGAGATGCTGCTGGGCACGTCCGCCCGTTTCTCCTGCAGCTTGGCCCAGGCCTTGCTGGAGTAGGACACGATTGCCAGCTCGATCAGCTGCAGTCCATAGTCGCTTTCCAGTCAAAAAGTTGACAGAATTTTCTTTGCTTCAATTGGCCGCGATTTGAGGAGATTATTTAGACGGCAAGGCTAATCAGTGTGTGTGATTCCGTAATTTTGTATTTTCACTAAATACAGAATTATTAAATACAGGGTAATTAGATTTTATAAAATTGGGCCGATTTTGATTTTATCCTATTCGATAAGAAATCCTCTGAAGCAGACACTATGAAGCTAACTAAATTAATCCTCTAGCCTCTCGCCTTGTAGAGTGGAAGGCAAAACAGTCTGCTGAAATTATTGCTGCAAGAAAACATGAAAGCTGAGGCAAGAAGGATAATTTATGTGTTTTCGTGAATTTATGTTTATTTATTAAAAATGGATATATCCACCCAATTAGAGAAAGAAAAGGCACCGACCGAGCCGAAGATGAAGAAGGTGGAGGCGAGCATGAAGACGTCCATGGCCTTCACGTAGGAGACGCGCGGGAGATTTTTCATGATGTTGCCGAACCTTGGTGTGCCAGGCCAGCATTGAGCTTCTAGGCAAGGACTGGAGAAGGGGGGATTGTACTGGAAGGTCATGGCGAGTAGGGAGGACACGCCTAGCGTGGTGCGGGCGGGGATGGCTCGAAAGTCGATGCTGAACGAGACCCAGGAGATCAGGATCGTCAGATAGGTCGGCACGTACGCCTGCCACTTATACACTCTTAGCAGGGACATCTGGCTAATCATTTGCATTCACGTTTTTTTTTATTGAACTTAAATTACTTTTACAATTAAAATTTTGCTCTTCGGAAACAGGTTTTTAAGTTAAGCAGTTAAAATTAACCATTAATTGGCCACACCAAAGCTTTTTCAGCAGTGAGGAAAATGTACATAAAGTGTGATCGTAAGTGATTGATGGGGGTCATTGACGGATGGGAATGATTTCCGCCTTGCCCAAAAAGCTCATAGTCAGTTTGCTGTGATGGTAGCAAAGTAAAAAGAGCTAAGATGATGGAGAGGAGTACCTGCATGAAGTAGAAGCCGAAGCGTCGCTGGAAGTAGAAGGTGACAACGAGTTGGTCCCAGTCCCCGTTCGGGTACTGCTGCATCACCTCCTTCGTCTCCGTGCGGATCAGCGTGAAGTCGGGCAGGTTCACCTAAGCTCTCACCTCCACTCCTCCTGAGGCTAATGAGGCTGGGGTGAACCTTGCGCAGGAAGCTGACAGGGTGGCCGGGGAACCAGCGGAGGCGTACCTCATCGGCGTTGTAGGAGTATGACTCGAAGACCAGCATGCACTTGAGGGAGTCCAGGGGGAAGTTGATGAAGTTCATGCTGCAGGGGCCCTGCACTCGCAGTCGAGCATTTGTCCACACCGTCCCTGTATGCAATGCTCAGGCTACTCTCACACACCCGACAGGCACACTGCAGCACCATTGTCGTAGATCTGTACAAAGGTGTTGGCCTGCGGCGACTCGTGAATGCGGGCGAATTTCGTGTTCACCTCAAACTCTTCTTATTTCATCTGATTAGAAAAACTATTTTGAAAAATTGGTAGGGTAATTTTGGCATATGTTTTTCAGGCTGACTCCAAGAACCCCCCTCCAAGACTTACACCCCCCCAAACTTACACCCCCCCATGAATTACACCCCTCCCCCAAGAATTACACACCCCCCAAGGCATATATATTGAAAATTTGCCTTAACATACTTCTCTTTACATATCTCGAAATTTAAACTCAAGGAATTTTTTTTAAACAAGTAAATACCTACTTTTTTGAAACATAGTTAGTCTATACCGTGTTCGTCATGCTACTAGTTAGTCTATACCGCTATATAGGGCGTAGCCAACACAAAAACTAAAAGGCTCGTCCTTTCACTGTGGTAGTACCTATTAGTTAGTCCTTACCGAGTTGAGCACTTCAAAACATCAATTAACTCGGTATAGACTAACTAGTAGGTACTGCCACAGTGAAAGGACGAGCCTTTTAGTTTTTGTGTTGGCTACGCCCTATATAGCGGTATAGACTAACTAGTAGGATGACGAACATGGTATAGACTAACTAGGTATAGACTAACTAGAAAAGTAGGTATTTAGTTGTTTAGAAAAAAATCCTTGAGTTTAAATTTCGAGATATGTACAGAGAAGCATTTTAAGCTAGTAAAATTTTTTTCAATATATACCCTTTGGGGGGGGTGTAAATCTTGGGGGCTGGGTGTAATTCTTGGGGGAGGGGTGTAATTCATGGGGGGGTGTAACCCCATGGGGGGGGGGGGGTTTAAGTCTTGGGGGGTCCTTGGAGTCAGCCGTTTTTCATGATCGAAATTGGGGGTAAAGTTTAAAATGGGGGGGGGGGGGGGGTAAGAAAAAAGGGGGCGAAATGTACAATGCAGGAGTTGGGGTTCCAGAGCTGTTTCTTCAGCATGTCGTAGTCGACGGTGACATTTTTGCAGAGGCCCATATGGCGATAGTCTAGGCCAACATCCATCCACACCTTTCAAGGTCAGGGCTTGCCAACCCGACATAGAAGGAGGCAAAGGAAACCTCGGAGAACATGAGATCGATGTGAAACTCGGAGGTGAGCTCGTTGATGGTGGATATGTCCTGGACGTGGATTTCGATGACCACTTCTACTCCCCCGGCGTCAGGCACCTTGTGTTTCGTGTAATCCTACAACCCTAGCTCTAATTCATTCACCCTAATTCTGCAGCTTTGCTAAGCGCAAGTGAGAATAGTGGACTGGGAAGTGAAGGTTGCAATGATTGATGTGGGTCAGTCCTACAAAACTAGCTTCAATATGTGCCCCATCTTCAATCTCAATATGTGCAATCCTACACACTTAGCTCAATCTCATCCATCTACAATTTTGTAATCTTGCTATTAAATTAATCTGAAAATACAAATCAGGCAAAACAAAAGAGGCTTTGATGCCAGCGCGATTATTGCTGGGATGAGGGAAGTAAGGCGGTCTAGCCTTGAGCAGCTGTGGGAAGAGGTCCTTCTCGCGCATGGCGCATTGATGTCGTTCCGCCTCACTCTTTCGCACCTTTGCTCCCGCCGCACCGTTTGAAGACTCCAGGAAGAATGCAGGAAGTAAGGCGGTCTAGCCTTGAGCAGCTGTGGGAAGAGGTCCTTCTCGCGCATGGCGCATTGATGTCGTTCCGCCTCACTCTTTCGCACCTTTGCTCCCACCGCACCGTTTGAAGACTCCAGGAAGAATGCAGGAAGTAAGGCGGTCTAGCCTTGAGCAGCTGTGGGAAGAGGTCCTTCTCGCGCATGGCGCATTGATGTCGTTCCGCCTCACTCTTTCGCACCTTTGCTCCCACCGCACCGTTTGAAGACTCCAGGAAGAATGCCAGGGAGAGGTGGAAAATCTAAAACTGTCCTGTTTGCGTTGGATAAATTATCAATATTCATCGGTTTTAAAAATTCAATGACTATTTTGCATCTCAGTTCATGTTGCAGATTTTTTTAAGGAAGCCTGCATTGATCGGTTGAAAAATGACCTAAAATTTGATTTAGGATTTTACAACATGTTCTAAGAGGGGAATGGCGTCAACCTGAACAGCTTTTGCAACATCTGGTGAAGGATGAAAAAAGAGTGGACATACGAGGCTGAAGTGACTGCTGGGGCTGAGTACATCCAGCACACAGCACGGACGCATGCCCATCTCACTTATACTCCAATCTCCGCATCTCCAACTTTCTTTCCAGCTCAGCCAAAATAACCACAAAAAACTTGAAACCTAAAAACTTAAAAAACACCATCATTAAGCAAAATGGTTTTTTTATCAACTTCCACATATATCCCTCAAGAAGCCGAACCAAAAAACACTCCAGATCCGCTGCCCTCTAAATCCTGCTAAGAAATGGCTCAATGTAACTGCTGAATGGCGTCAAGAGAAGGGTGTGCTGACGGGGGGCTAGGGCTGGGGGGTAGCAGAAGGGAAGCGCAGGGTGAAAAAGGAGTGCATAAAGTGTGGCGTATGTTCGGGCGCGCCATTTGAGCGGATGCCAATTGCGTCCCCCGGATGCATCGTGCCTCGTCCTGCGCAAAGGGGGCGCCGGGCAAACAGACCTTTTCAGCCCCACCTTAGGCCATCTACCTCCACACAGCTCAATCCCCACCCCCCAGCTCTCTCCGCATCAATGAAATCTGCGCCGCCTCTCGGGAACCAATCGCATTCTTGCCCAGCCTATCTGGAGAGAGAGGCAAAAAAAGGGCTGGACGACGGATAGGCGGACTAGGCGGCCATTTTTCACTTTGGAGCTTGATTTGATTGGAGTTAGCGAATAGGGGGAAAAGAGAGCCTAGTTTTGCAGGCCTGCTTTTTGAACTTGATATTTTGTCGAGGCTTTTATGAAACTACAACTGAAGCGCAAATGTTTGGAAATCAGTTCTAGGGATTTCTGTCACTACTTGTAGGGTAATTTCATTGCCGTTCCCTGAAAGCATGTTGTTGGTGGAAAGAGCCAATAGTACCAAATATTTCTAATTATGGCTTATATAGCGACCAATTTTATGCGTTCTAGGTCTAGGTCTTTCCAAATCTAGGTCTTTCCAATGGCGAGAAATAACCTTTCAAGTTATGTGAGGTTTTCCCCTTTCCAATGGTTAACAGACTGGTCTGTCCAGTGATATCAGGAAAAAATTAAAAATGTGGTAAACCTCACATAACTTGAAAGGTTATTTCTCGCCATTAGAAAGACCTAGATTTCTGCAAATTTACACATAAGTTATTGACACTTAGGACTAATTTGTGTTAAATTCTTGGCCCCAAAGCTTTTAAGAGAGGCTGTCTGTAAGGTTCGAGAAATATTTTTACTCGGATTTTTGAAAGTTGTGCCCAAACGTTGTGTCATTTAGTGGGATACTTAGCGCAGCAAACCGTTCTTGAAAATTCTGCTTTGTTCCAGAGATATTGCTGTTTATGTGGAACGTGGTCAAAAAATGGGCCAAATTTGCGATTTTTGACTGTTTCTACTTTAAAGAGCCATTACACAAGCTAGGAAAGTTCGTTTCCAAAATTTTCAAGGCTCAGTTGTTCCCTAGAATCTACGCAACATTCTAGTATGCAATTTGCTTACTGTGGATTGTTTTGAGTAACCGTTTTATAGGTTTAAACGCAAAAATGGCCAAAACTAATTCATTCGAAAATCATAAATTTTGCAAATTTTCTCCAAAATTCAAAACAAATGTCACCCTTTTGACACCGGATTCTGAATTTTCAGCAAATTTTGGACCTAGGGGTGTCTTTTTTGTCATCGTATCGATTAGCAGAATTGGATGCCAGTGGCCAAAATTTGGTGATGTCTAGGTCTGGCCCTATGTTATAACATAGGAGAATTTATCTGGAATGAAATTTTGACACTAAAAAACTTCCTATTCCTCATGATTTTGACATGAGCCAATTTCCTTTTCAGGGCATGTTACGACAACCCTAAGGAAGCTACCCATGCATACACATTACATGTCAGTTCATTATATTAGTAGAAAAAGATTCTTATATTAGAGCAAGTCCCGATTTCGCCATAAGTTATAACATAGGCCAAAAATGACCAAAATGACCACTCTAAGTACAAAGTCTATTACATCCAAAAATAACATAAATTGTCTGAGTTTTATGTTTAAATTCAAAACAGGCTGCAGCCAAATCTGGTCATTTTTTGGTCTAAAATAACATATTTCGACCACCGATGTAAGATGAAAAATTGCAATAACTGGCTACAAAATTGTTATTTTTGGGTGTAATTGAGTTTAACCTTTGAGTTTTAGGCTTATAATTCAAATTTCAAGACAAAAATTTTTTTGGTCATTTTTAGCCTATGTTATAACATAGGGCGAAATCGGGACTTGCTCTCAAATAAGAATCTTTTTCTACTAATATAATGAACTGACATGTAATCTGTATGCATGGATAGCTTCCTTAGGGTTGTCGTAACATGCCCTGAAAAGGAAATTGGCTCATGTCGAAATCCTGAGGAATAGGAAGTTTTTTAGTGTCAAAATTTCATTCCTGATAAATTCTCCTATGTTATAACATAGGGCCAGACCTAGACATCACCAAATTTTGGCTACTGGCATCCAATTCTGCTAATCGATACGATGACAAAAAAGACACCCCTAGGTCCAAAATTTGCTGAAATTTCACAATCCGGTGTCAAAAGGGTGACATTTGTTTTGAATTTTGGAGAAAATTTGCAAAATTTATGATTTTCGAATGAATTAGTTTTGGCCATTTTTGCGTTTAAACCTATAAAATGGTTACTCAAAACAATCCACAGTAAGCAAATTGCATACTAGAATGTTGCGTAGATTCTAGGGAACAACTGAGCCTTGAAAATTTTAGAAACGAACTTTCCTAGCTTGTGTAATGGCTCTTTAAAGTAGAAACAGTCAAAAATCGCAAATTTGGCCCATTTTTTGACCTTGTTTCACAAAAACGGCAATATCTTTGAAACTAAGCCGAGTTTTGAAAAACGGTTTGCTGCGCTAAGTATCCCACTTAATGACACATCATTTGAGCGCAACTTTCAAAAATCCGAGTAAAAATGTTTTTTGAACTTTCTTCTACCTTACAGAAAACCTCTCTTAATGGGCCTGAGAAATGAAGCTGCAAAGATGGATGAAAATTTTTTTGATCGTCAAACCAACTTGTTTTTAGAGTGATTTTACTTAAATGGGCATTTCTCAACAACCGCTCAATCAATTGAGCTGCAAATTTCTACATTTACTAAGCACAGTTAGGCCTAGTTTGTTTAAAAAAATCAGCTCTTTAGCTGCAAGTGGGGTGGAGATATAAATTTTAAATGTTAGGTGTTTGTAAATAAACTACCCCCCCCCTGTATAGTCAATTCGATTTTTGATTCATGTTCCCACACTCTGCCCTTAATCCAGCAGCCTTCAGTTACAATTTCCGTTTCAAGGGTTTCATTAAGAAAAGATCAAATTAGAGGATCGTCTGCCGGTAAATTTGATAGACCCTCGGATGTTTGGATGTCTATAATTGTTTATGTCTTGGGAGAAGATCATAACAAAATACGCAAAAAGCTACCTTCATTTTCACCCTCAGCAGGGTGACATGGCTGCTTGAGCATTCATAGCACCGGGGTGCCTGCTTCATTTGCACCGCTCTTTTTGCATTCCAGTAGTTTGACAATCCATCAACATCATTCCACTCTGACATTTTTGTACCCCTCTTAATTTTGAAACGATTTATTTCTAGCTCCTCACAGTCAATCAAAAAGACAACAAGTTTGATATTCACATTTTCTCATCACTATTTCTCAACAGCTAATCAAATAATTGTAAGGTCTAACTAGGCAGCCTATCGATATTCAAATCACATATTTCAAGGGCACGCTACGAGCTTTTGTGCAGCGTAGGTGGCAAATTGAACCCTGAAGCGGAATTTTCCAGAAAAAGGCGGTTAGCATGATTGCGGCAATTGAGCCTCGGAGGCTTCCTATAGTAGGCCAATAAGACGGCCAAGGCAGCTGGGAATGCCCCTGCTCCACCAGTCACCCGGCACCGAGTCCTTCAGCCTTTCCCTGGTCACATCACATCTGCCTCCTCTGTTCTCTCCCAGGGCCATCCTACCACCAGGCAACAACACCCTCATTTTGAATCAGCTCTAAAGTGACTTCTTGTGGGCTTAGGAATCTTATTCCAATGGGAGCACAAACTTTGAACCTAAAATTCTCAAGCCCACAAGCAGTCATTTTACAGGTTGGTCAAACTGCAGAGCGTAATAGTTGAGTGGGCGATGTAGAAAGAGCTGGTATGGCTCAGATGAACTGTCCTCAGTGCCCCGGCAGGCCAGGCTATGCCGGGGCCGCCCAGCACCTCAGAGCTCACCTGAGAGACTGGCGCCCTGCCTGGCGCTGCGCTCACTGCCTCTTCTCATCGCCCCTCTTCCAGGTATACTTCTCAGGCCATCCTTTCACTCATTTTTCGAACTTCGAGAGTGTGTGTCTAAATTCACAATCTCATCGGCTTTGGGCAGATTTGATTGTGAATTTAGGCCACAGCTGACCAGTTCACCGTTTCTCCTCCATGTCCTGAAAGAGGCCAGAGTTTCAGGGCATGGAAGAGAAACAAAAAATGAGCCTGAAAGCCTCACTAAAGCAGACCCAGCTGTCTGCAGGACGCCGTGGGCCACTGCCTACTGCACGGCCATGGACTGGTGCAGCTGCGGCGGGAGGAGAACGCGGCCTGGCAGACGGCGCTCCTGAGCCTCCCAGCTGAGGAGGAGGTGGAGGAGATCCAGGTGGTCCAGGAGACCAGCAGCTTCAGACGAAGGCCCGCCACCCCAGCGCCTTCCGTCCTCTGCGCCAAATGCGGCGGTCAGTTCAAGGCGGGCAGGAGTGGGCGGGATCCGACTGCCCTGCTGCCGCATCTTCTACTTTGTCTCAGGGTTCCCCCTTGACAGTTGTTTGTTGGATGGATTGAAATAGGTGAAAGACGGCATTTGCTGGATTGTTTGCTTGCTTGTTCAAGATTTTTAAAATTTAAAATTTCATGGTGTTAGAAAATTTATATCTAGAGTAAGAATTTATATAGCAAATTTTTGTGTTAACATTTTGAAAATTAAGGGAAAATCGAAATGAGGTTAGTTTGCAGATTAAACCGTTCATTTGCACAATATGCGGCCATAAGGCGAGCAAGAAGAAAAGCGTTGCTACCCATATGAGGAGTCGCCATCCTCAGGACGCTGTTTCTGTTTTCACGGACAAGTTTGAGCAAAAATGGCTAGAATTTGGGACATCCAATGATTTGCAGGCAAGGCAGCGAGGATGCAGTAAAAGAGGGCTTTCAGATCTGCTTTCCCGACCTCAACATCGCTTGGGATGGATTTGTTGAAGGTGATTAGATTGAATGAAGATATGTTTAAATAGTGATTGATTCGGACTAAGTTCTATGAATCTGAAACAAACGTGTCCAATCGAGATTTTCAGAATTGCTATCGCATCCTATTTTGCAACTGAATCTCATTTTCATTTCTATATTTCCATATTTCTCAAAAAATTCTAAATGCCTTTTTCGAGTTAAAGCCAGTAAAAAAACCTCACCCCGCATGCGGAATCGAAATCAGAGCATAACAAATTCAGAATACTCTTTTACAATTAGGACAAGCAAAGCAGCAGAAAGGTCTCACTATGGCCAGAAATCCTTGAATGAAAAAATTATCTTCGATGAAAATCTATTTACACACGATATAAAGATATCGTTAGAATCAAGTATTCCCGTCAAAGCTTGACAGCTCAAAGTATGAAGACTTACTGCGCTGACATCCTAAAAGCAGGTGCTGCAAAGTGCCGGAAAGGTCCGAAGAAAATTTGCGACAACTGCGGCTGGAGTAATCGCGAAATGTCTGCCCTGGCCTTCCACATGCAGAAAACGCATGGCTTTCCAAGCGACAGTGCCCTGGGGATGACCTGTGATGAGTGCGGATATGCCAACCATAAGCACTTCTTTAGGCACTGGCTAGCAAAGCATGCCTCCTCTTCCGCCAGAGCAGTCTGCGACGTCTGCGGACACTCTGCCGCCAAGAACAGCCTTGCTGCCCACATCAACAGCTGTCACCTGCGCAAAATGGGCAGAGTTCGAAGAAAGCGCCGCTTTGTCTGCGACGATTGTGGCTACCAGCGCCTGGCCTATAGCATCCAACCAATCGCCATGCATATGGCCCACAGGCACGGCTTTCCAGCAGAGCGAAACCCCAAAAATATGTTTATCTGCGACGAGTGCGGACGTAACTGCTACAGCCCGTTCAATCTATTCAGACACTGGCTAGCATGCCATGCGTCCGTCTCCGCTAGAGCAGCCTATCCTTACTTCACGCAGTACCAAAGACCGCGTGGATTTTGCGACGTCTGCGGGCATTCTGCAACCAAGAACAACCTTGCTGCCCACGTGATCAGCTGTCACCTGCGCAGAATGGGTGGAGTGGAGAGAGTGCGAAGCAATCACCGCTTTGTCTGCGACGATTGTGGCTACCAGAGCCTGGCCGGATGTACACAAAATATCGCCCTACATATGGTCTACAGGCACGGCTTTCCAGGAAAGCCCGCAACACTGCGCCCCAAAAATTTGTTCATCTGCGATGACTGCGGCTGGAAGAAGGAGGACAGCAGTAGGTGGGCAATTCAGGACCACCTGAAGAGGAGAAGTGGCGGTGCATGCGTCAAAACAGTGGCACCTTCAATCAACAGGACTGCTCATCGCCAAGAGCAAGTAGAATCAAAGTTCTATGGCTTTAGAGAAAACGAATCTCTCGGCTCCCTCACATTTGCAGTTAGCTTAATCTTCCTTCTCTGGCTAGTTCTCAAGTCCAATTTTCAGACTAATGGAAGAGAGGTAGAAGCGATAGCCTTGCCACGACCCCTAGAGGAGAGCTTCTGGGGAGAAGACTCACTACCTGTAACACTAACTTGTAGTCCTAAAAGAGCTTACAGTATAAGAATTTGCAGCTTCCCGAGCCAGTGGAAGAAGAGTTGCCCTTGAAATTGGTTTCTGCGATTTCGGAAATTAGAGAAATTGATCGAGTTGCGCCTAGACGATTTATTCCTCGTGGGCCTCGTCTAGCACCATACAAAGCTCGTCATCCACCCTCCGTGTAATCCCCGAATTGTGATGATTGGAGATTGGGAATAAAGCAAACTAGTTGGATCATTGTACAACAAACAAAATGAAAAAGTTGCACCTGGTGCTCCAATAATTTCAAATTAGATTATCATTTATGCCTAAACAAAAGGGTTTTTAATAGCATAATGTAGGAAAACATATTTTCTAATAGTATATCTAGATCATTGCTCAATGAAATTAGCCGACAATTTAAAGTTTAAGGGCTAAAAATAAAGTGTGATTTTCTTTCGAATGAATAAGCCGTCAGCTATTTTGCCATATTTGGGCTGAAGAAATAAGTTTTCAAAGTTAGGTGAATGCAAATGCGTTGCCCTTCCGCAGGTCAAAAGTTTCCACTTCTTTAGACAGATTCTGACGTTATTCTTGAAAATGGAAGGATCAGAACGTCTTCAGTTACTGAGCGCTGCCAGTTCGAACTCGATTCTGCTCGTTCATAACCTGCACCAGATGACCACTCTTTAGATGGCAATAATGCAAGCAGATAGAACAACCCTCAACGTCACGCACGTAGCGCAGCCAGTTTGGCTTCTGCAATCTGACAATTCTTAATCTATGGTGACCAGGCTCGCCCATCTGATTAGAACATTAATTTTCGAGTTTTAGTTTGTCAAAGCTCATTATAGGCAAATAAGTACATTGGATTAGTAATAAAACAAGGTAATACTGACTGTTACCGGTAAAATTGTCTGGTAAATTGTTGAAAGTTGATCAATTAAATTTTTTAAGCATTTTCACATTAAAACTGAATTCTAAACCTTTTTAAAGTAAGAATGTTTTAACACAATACAAAACTGTATTGTCAAAAATTTCTGCTAAAAATCTTTATAATCCTATTATGACTAATTTTCAAAGTTTAATTTTTAAGCCTTAAAATTAATTTATTTTGAACCGAAGTCCCTGTTTGTAAATCAAGATTGTCTTTAGCACCCGTAAGCAATATAATATTCCAATTTGGAGCTCAACATGACATAAACAGAACCAGTTACAAATTTTCATTATTTAACAAAATCTTAAAACAAAACTTTTAAAACTAAAATGTTAACATCTTTAGTAAAATCTAGAGGTAGATATAATTGGCCAATAATTAAAAAAATTGGCCAATTGAGCAGGCAAAATTTAAAAAAATGGGCATCAGTCAATCCATTTGTTTCAAATATTTCAACTAAAAAATTGATAACTACCAAATGGATTTTAAACAAAATAGTTGTAGCTTTAATTTAGAAATAAGTCCGACAGAAGTTTCAAAGTCAAAACATGGCCAAAAATGGCAAAAATGGGAACGTCATCCACAGCTGGTCCTATGGCTTCTTGAGCTCAGATTGCTCTGCCCTCTGTGGCAGGCGGCCTGAGGCCGCGGACTTTTACCATTGGATAGCCGTTTCCACGTCCACCATAGCCACCGCCATAGCCTCTTTGCCCAAAGCTCTCCTCCACCATCACGCTTGCAAGAAGAAAGACCAGTAGCCAGTAGCCCATCATTTTAGTCTCTGCTTGAGTTAAAAAGCTGGCAAAACATAACTCGCCTTCATACTGCTTCGAGAGAAATTATTAATAGAACATCACTAGAGCAGCAACAGTTCGATTTGGTATGGAATAACAGAATTTCAATGACTAAGCCTCGGCTCCCATTCTCTGGCTTTGGACTCTTGTTAGCCAAGAACAGGCAGTTTTCATGCAAGCAGACTGATTCCCAGACATTCAATGTTCAGTGTAATTTCAGAATCATGGCTGGCATTTTCCAGGCCATAACGCATTTGGCAACCATTGGGCTTGCGTGAGCAGACGCTTCTATTCTATCTGTTATTTTCAAGCCTTGGCAAATGAATCCAACAGATGCATGTTACAACGAGACAAAAATGCTACAGAATACAAACTTTGTGAATTTGCAATCATGACCAAGATTTAGACAAGTCGTAAACGCCCCCCCCCCATCCACCCACGAGCTTGCCCCCCCCCTCATAATGTTTGCCGCTCAGTTTCAAAATTAGCACTTTTTCAGAGGGCACTAAGCATCATCACTAAGAAAAACTACTAACTCTATCTAAGCCTAAGCCTGTGCCTAATCCTAAGCCATAGAAGGAAAGAGAAAGAAAGACGCAGAAACGCAGAAAAAGCAAAAAACAAGACAGAGAAGAGACCCCCCCCGCCCCAGACGCAAAAGAAAAGAAGAAGCAAGAATAGCAGAGGGGGGACGCGAGACAGAAGAACGAGGAACCCCAGCAAAAAGGAGAAAACAACGACAGAAGCCAAAGAGACCACACAAAGACCCCAAACGAAACAAAAAACAGAAAAACAAACAAAAAAAAAACCCAACAAAAAAAAAAAAAAAAAAAAAAAATAATAAAAAAAAAACAAAAACAAAAAAAAACCAAAAAAGAAAAAACACACAAAACCCAAAACAACAAAAAAAAAAAAACAACAAACCAATTAACCTAAGCCTAAGCCTGAACCTAAGCCTAAGCTTAAACTAAGCGCAAGCCTTTTGGAAAAGTGTTAATTTCGAAAGTGAGCGGCAAAAATCTGGGCCCCTTGCCCCCCTCGGAAGAGTCCTCCCCAAATTCCCTAACCATGTTCAAGGTGCTCAACTCTGTAATGACGAACCATGTTGTGTGTGCGAGCTCCGCGTCGAAGCTTTTCGTTCGGAAGCAAAATTTCTGTTCCTGGAAGGGGAGAAGCCCCGACCAAATCGGTTTAGACTACTAACGCAAAAACTATTGACGCTGAGTGTCATTTAAGAACAATGCAGCTAAGTCAAAACTCAGCTGTAGGAGATGTTGGGACTCAGGCAAGATGGTAATGCTTCTAAAAACAAATTCTCAAACTTCACCAGCAAAGATACCGTTTGATTTGGCATCTGGCGGCTTGCAGGTCTATGGCATGGTCTTTCTGCCAGCGCTCTGGGAGGTGGTGGGAGGTCGAGCAGTGTACATCTTTGGTCTGGTGGATCGGACGGCATTGAAGCTGGAGCTGACGCGATTGGCAACAAGCATGGGCACGTTGGCCAACATGCTGGCCAATTTCGGCCTCATCTATATCCGCAACAACGAGCTTCGGTTCATAGGCCAAACAGCGTATCCTATCCAGCGATGACCGTGGTTTGCTTAGAGGATCAAAAAACTAGTGAATTATGCTTTTTGTGTCAATTTTGTCAGTACGTAAATACGTAAAAACGTAAATATCATTCACGCAATCCAACAAACTATTTCTGAACCATATCTAATGGATTAGGATGCACAAGCAATGCAAGAAATAAATATTTAGCTGGTTTTAAGAAATTGTTAGCTTATCTCTTCTTCACCATCTAGCTGGTATCTGAATGATAATTGGTCACATAAGCCAGTTTTCTTATGTTTGTTCAAAGGCGCTTTTCCTGTTTGCTTAGCTATGAGAGAACTGTCCGTTTTCATTCCACGGTTCATCGCTAAAAAAAACTTCATTTTGGCAAACTACTTTGGAAAGCGGGTCTTTTGAATAGGACTAAAAAGCTCCAAGGGGCGCTTTTAGAAGAATGGGCGATTGCACCCCTTCCTATGCCAATGGCTCGTTGGGAATTCGCATGGCTTGGCTTGACACTTGGAGTGGGACATTCAACCAACCCATCCACGCATCCTGTTCACGTCGTAATGGCCAGATTACATTCATCCTCTGCGCTCTGCCGCATCTTCTACGCCGAGACTTCCAGTCCTTTCACCTATGTCTGGTTGCTCTTGGCTAATTCTTCCCTAGAGCCTGAGGCATAGAGAACCCTATTCTTTTCCTAAATTAACCTTTTTCACATTGTCAGTGCTGAGGTGAAGAATGATTAATTTAAAAACTAGAAATATTGCAGGTTCCAGCCAGGGGCTACTCAGCCACCGGGGCCACCAATGACACTTCCATCATGGGCCTGCTGCAAAGAGGGAAGGTGGACATAGCCCCACTAATGCTGGGCATGAATCCGGAACGCTTTCGAACCTCTCGCACCACTCGCATTCTCATCACAACACCGCTCTACTTTTTTTCTACAAGTTTTCCTGCTTTGCATGATTTTCCAGTGTGCTTTCGATCACCCTTTTTTAGCTGTTTTTAAATTTTTGTGAATTCTTTAGCTTAACGTTACTTTTGTATTTAAATAAATAATGTAAAATCTAGTTTACAAATAGCTTATTTGTTTAAGGAAACCGCCAGAAAAACTGGTAATCATGGACCTTCAAACGATGCTTCCAGTCAACCTAGCTCTGAGCAGTGCTGCATGGATTCTGTTCTGGGCAGTCCTTCATGGATTCCGCAGAAACTCCGCCAATGCATGGCTTTTCCACCACCTCACACTTCGCCTTCTTCTCGAACAGCATGCTGCCTACACTTCCACCGTGTTCAACAGCCCACTTGCCTATGAGGTCAAGCTTTAGTCCATTGTATGAATTTAGCAGAATCGTGAAAAACTGCAGAACAAGTATATGGCGCAAAGCGCGATAGGTGACCGCGGAGCGAATTCCCCCTTCCACATTCACCTGTAGCATATGCCAAAAATTGAGGAATACCTTCATTGCATGGGTGTAAATTTTCTCTCAAAAGGGTGAGTCTGTGGTTTCTCAACCATTTTCAAAAAAAAGCACAGATTTGGAATCGTTATTGGCCTGGCGCGAGGGAGCAAAGCGACCGTCAGCGCCCAGGCCCTCTTTTCGACCCAGGTGTATGTTTTGAGGGTTAATGCTAGATCTTGAAATTGATAAGGCTCCTGCTCCTCACAGAAGAATCCAATCGCTCTGATTCTTTTTGCATTGGAAAGAGCATCCTCGAATTAACCTACACTCGCGAGAAACTGCCGAAAAGTTCACAATTTGGTATAGAAAAATGCAAAACAAAGTGCCGTCCGAACTCCTTCCCTGCTGCTGCCCTGCTGCTGCTGCTGCTGCTTCGCATCTGCTAATGAACGAGAGTAGGTATTCATTCGACCCCCCCCCCCCCAACCCTTTACTTGATGATAATACTTCAGTTAAACTACGTAGAGTCATATGCACCAGTGGTGTAGTGGTGTAAGCGATTGGACAGCTAAATGTTGCAAACGTTCGATCCTTCTTCATACTTCTCTTTTTTTTGTATTTTTGACAGGAAGTAAAGCTCTTTTTTCTAAAATCGATTGCCCTGAGTGTAAAAACAAGAAGATTTTGTTTTTTTCCAATTTTTTTTCGGCTGAAGCGCCGGCTGCCCGCGGAGGGCAGGGCAGTCAGAGCTCCGTAGGCCGGAGGGCACCGGGTGCGGAGGCCCCGGGTAGGGTAGCCTAGCATACGAAGACGGCTAGGCGAAGCGTAGGGGGCTGTACACCCGTGCCCGGAGGCCGGAGGAGCTCCGCGCGCCCTGCCCGAAGCGGCGGGCGGCCAAGGCCAGCTTAAGCAGTTACCCCATTTTTGCGTCCGTCTGTCCGCATATATATATATGTGTCTTTCCTTGGGCGGTTCTTCCGGTTTTTCAACGACAATTGGCTGATTTTTTGCATGAAGGTCCGCCTGGTGGTATCTCCAGGCCATTTTTTGAGAACTTGGCGTAATTTTGCGTTTTTTGCACAAAAACCTAAATTTTTGATGTTTCACAATATGAAAAATCATAAATCACTGGTTTTTCAATGAAATTTGCTAAATTTTTGCAGGTACGTCTGGCTAAGTAATATCTTGAGGCCGGCAAAAGGAATTTTCGAAATATTTCCTATTTATCGATTTATTGGCAAAAACCCAAAGTCTCGCATGTTTCAAAATTTCGAACATGCATAAAGTCTATGTTTTTTCAATGAAATTAGCTGATTTTTGGTATGTCTGGGAAAGTAATATTTTGAAGCTGGCGAAAGGAAATTTTTGGAGTATTACTTGATTTAGAGCCAAAAAACAAAAATCTCTGATGTTTAAAAAATTGGAACATCCATAATTCATGGTCTGTTCATTGAGATCTGTTGAATTTCGCCATGAATTTTCATCTAGCTGGTGTCTTGAGGTGAGGCCGCGCATCTTGGCAACAGCCGAGAACACCTTGTGTTTGCAAATAATTTCAAAGAGGATTTTTAATTTTAGAATTTTTTAAAAATAAATGTGTTATTTTATTAAATAAAATTTTAACTTAATTTCAAAACACACACTTTAAAAAACACAATGTTTAAAAGTTGAGGAAGTATCTGGGTAAATCGGTAGCTGCGAAAGTAAGTCTTTTTTTTTTGCAAAAGCTGCCCAATTAAGCCAGGGAAATTTTCCTACTACTAATGGAATCTGCTGTCATCGGCAATTTTCCGTCCCAGCGGCTATGAAAAAAGTCCTGGAACTGCGCGCGAAAACAAAACGCAAATGCCCCAGAAGCAGATTCCATTAGTAGTAGGAAAATTTCCCTGGCTTTATACTCGGGGCAGTCGATTTTTGGAGAAAAGAGCTTTACTTTCGGCTTGCCGATGGTACCACAGACGACTTGTGAACAAAAAAACTCAAGTGTTCTGTTCAATCATCAGCCGTTCAGCTGCTACTAATTATTGATGCTATTGTCATGTATGAATGTTTGTCACTCAAGAGGGCAAGTTTGTGGTTTCTCAACCATTTTCAAAAGTAAGCATAGATTTGGAATCGTTATATACGACTTGTGAACAAAAAAACTCAAGTGTTTTGTTCAATTATCAGCCGTTCAGCTGCCACCAATTATTGATGCTATTGTCATGCACTAGCATAAATGAACGAAGTAATAGCGACAAACAGCCTACGTATTGCTTCAGGATGAGGGAATTCCGGGTCTGGACAGGGCCGTAGACGGAGTCCAGCAGCTTCAGCGCCGTGGCCAGCTGTCCATAGCCTTTCTGCTGGGCCCAGCAAGATCGGCAGAACGACTAACGTCCCCAGGCATGGGGAGGGGTTCTGGCACCGGGATAGGGCGAGACGGAGTCCAGCAGCTTCAGCGCCGTGGCCAGCTGTCCAGAGCCTTTCTGCTGGGCCCAGCAAGATCGGCAGAACGACTAACGTCCTCAGGCATGGGGAGGGGGAATTCCGGGGACTGGACAGGGCCGTAGACGGAGTCCAGCAGCTTCAGCGCCGTGGCCAGCTGTCCAGAGCCTTTCTGCTGGGCCCAGCAAGATCGGCAGAACGACTAACGTCCTCAGGCATGGGGAGGGGGAATTCCGGGGACTGGACAGGGCCGTAGACGGAGTCCAGCAGCTTCAGCGCCGTGGCCAGCTGTCCAGAGCCTTTCTGCTGGGCCCAGCAAGATCGGCAGAACGACTAACGTCCTCAGGCATGGGGAGGGGGAATTCCGGGGACTGGACAGGGCCGTAGACGGAGTCCAGCAGCTTCAGCGCCGTGGCCAGCTGTCCAGAGCCTTTCTGCTGGGCCCAGCAAGATCGGCAGAACGACTAACGTCCTCAGGCATGGGGAGGGGGAATTCCGGGGACTGGACAGGGCCGTAGACGGAGTCCAGCAGCTTCAGCGCCGTGGCCAGCTGTCCAGAGCCTTTCTGCTGGGCCCAGCAAGATCGGCAGAACGACTAACGTCCTCAGGCATGGGGAGGGGGAATTCCGGGGACTGGACAGGGCCGTAGACGGAGTCCAGCAGCTTCAGCGCCGTGGCCAGCTGTCCAGAGCCTTTCTGCTGGGCCCAGCAAGATCGGCAGAACGACTAACGTCCTCAGGCATGGGGAGGGGACATTCCGGGGACTGGACAGGGCCGTAGACGGAGTCCAGCAGCTTCAGCGCCGTGGCCAGCTGTCCAGAGCCTTTCTGCTGGGCCCAGCAAGATCGGCAGAACGACTAACGTCCTCAGGCATGGGGAGGGGGAATTCCGGGGACTGGACAGGGCCGTAGACGGAGTCCAGCAGCTTCAGCGCCGTGGCCAGCTGTCCAGAGCCTTTCTGCTGGGCCCAGCAAGATCGGCAGAACGACTAACGTCCTCAGGCATGGGGAGGGGGAATTCCGGGGACTGGACAGGGCCGTAGACGGAGTCCAGCAGCTTCAGCGCCGTGGCCAGCTGTCCAGAGCCTTTCTGCTGGGCCCAGCAAGATCGGCAGAACGACTAACGTCCTCAGGCATGGGGAGGGGGAATTCCGGGGACTGGACAGGGCCGTAGACGGAGTCCAGCAGCTTCAGCGCCGTGGCCAGCTGTCCAGAGCCTTTCTGCTGGGCCCAGCAAGATCGGCAGAACGACTAACGTCCTCAGGCATGGGGAGGGGGAATTCCGGGGACTGGACAGGGCCGTAGACGGAGTCCAGCAGCTTCAGCGCCGTGGCCAGCTGTCCAGAGCCTTTCTGCTGGGCCCAGCAAGATCGGCAGAACGACTAACGTCCTCAGGCATGGGGAGGGGGAATTCCGGGGACTGGACAGGGCCGTAGACGGAGTCCAGCAGCTTCAGCGCCGTGGCCAGCTGTCCAGAGCCTTTCTGCTGGGCCCAGCAAGATCGGCAGAACGACTAACGTCCTCAGGCATGGGGAGGGGGAATTCCGGGGACTGGACAGGGCCGTAGACGGAGTCCAGCAGCTTCAGCGCCGTGGCCAGCTGTCCAGAGCCTTTCTGCTGGGCCCAGCAAGATCGGCAGAACGACTAACGTCCTCAGGCATGGGGAGGGGGAATTCCGGGGACTGGACAGGGCCGTAGACGGAGTCCAGCAGCTTCAGCGCCGTGGCCAGCTGTCCAGAGCCTTTCTGCTGGGCCCAGCAAGATCGGCAGAACGACTAACGTCCTCAGGCATGGGGAGGGGGAATTCCGGGGACTGGACAGGGCCGTAGACGGAGTCCAGCAGCTTCAGCGCCGTGGCCAGCTGTCCAGAGCCTTTCTGCTGGGCCCAGCAAGATCGGCAGAACGACTAACGTCCTCAGGCATGGGGAGGGGGAATTCCGGGGACTGGACAGGGCCGTAGACGGAGTCCAGCAGCTTCAGCGCCGTGGCCAGCTGTCCAGAGCCTTTCTGCTGGGCCCAGCAAGATCGGCAGAACGACTAACGTCCTCAGGCATGGGGAGGGGGAATTCCGGGGACTGGACAGGGCCGTAGACGGAGTCCAGCAGCTTCAGCGCCGTGGCCAGCTGTCCAGAGCCTTTCTGCTGGGCCCAGCAAGATCGGCAGAACGACTAACGTCCTCAGGCATGGGGAGGGGGAATTCCGGGGACTGGACAGGGCCGTAGACGGAGTCCAGCAGCTTCAGCGCCGTGGCCAGCTGTCCAGAGCCTTTCTGCTGGGCCCAGCAAGATCGGCAGAACGACTAACGTCCTCAGGCATGGGGAGGGGGAATTCCGGGGACTGGACAGGGCCGTAGACGGAGTCCAGCAGCTTCAGCGCCGTGGCCAGCTGTCCAGAGCCTTTCTGCTGGGCCCAGCAAGATCGGCAGAACGACTAACGTCCTCAGGCATGGGGAGGGGGAATTCCGGGGACTGGACAGGGCCGTAGACGGAGTCCAGCAGCTTCAGCGCCGTGGCCAGCTGTCCAGAGCCTTTCTGCTGGGCCCAGCAAGATCGGCAGAACGACTAACGTCCTCAGGCATGGGGAGGGGGAATTCCGGGGACTGGACAGGGCCGTAGACGGAGTCCAGCAGCTTCAGCGCCGTGGCCAGCTGTCCAGAGCCTTTCTGCTGGGCCCAGCAAGATCGGCAGAACGACTAACGTCCTCAGGCATGGGGAGGGGGAATTCCGGGGACTGGACAGGGCCGTAGACGGAGTCCAGCAGCTTCAGCGCCGTGGCCAGCTGTCCAGAGCCTTTCTGCTGGGCCCAGCAAGATCGGCAGAACGACTAACGTCCTCAGGCATGGGGAGGGGGAATTCCGGGGACTGGACAGGGCCGTAGACGGAGTCCAGCAGCTTCAGCGCCGTGGCCAGCTGTCCAGAGCCTTTCTGCTGGGCCCAGCAAGATCGGCAGAACGACTAACGTCCTCAGGCATGGGGAGGGGGAATTCCGGGGACTGGACAGGGCCGTAGACGGAGTCCAGCAGCTTCAGCGCCGTGGCCAGCTGTCCAGAGCCTTTCTGCTGGGCCCAGCAAGATCGGCAGAACGACTAACGTCCTCAGGCATGGGGAGGGGGAATTCCGGGGACTGGACAGGGCCGTAGACGGAGTCCAGCAGCTTCAGCGCCGTGGCCAGCTGTCCAGAGCCTTTCTGCTGGGCCCAGCAAGATCGGCAGAACGACTAACGTCCTCAGGCATGGGGAGGGGGAATTCCGGGGACTGGACAGGGCCGTAGACGGAGTCCAGCAGCTTCAGCGCCGTGGCCAGCTGTCCAGAGCCTTTCTGCTGGGCCCAGCAAGATCGGCAGAACGACTAACGTCCTCAGGCATGGGGAGGGGGAATTCCGGGGACTGGACAGGGCCGTAGACGGAGTCCAGCAGCTTCAGCGCCGTGGCCAGCTGTCCAGAGCCTTTCTGCTGGGCCCAGCAAGATCGGCAGAACGACTAACGTCCTCAGGCATGGGGAGGGGGAATTCCGGGGACTGGACAGGGCCGTAGACGGAGTCCAGCAGCTTCAGCGCCGTGGCCAGCTGTCCAGAGCCTTTCTGCTGGGCCCAGCAAGATCGGCAGAACGACTAACGTCCTCAGGCATGGGGAGGGGGAATTCCGGGGACTGGACAGGGCCGTAGACGGAGTCCAGCAGCTTCAGCGCCGTGGCCAGCTGTCCAGAGCCTTTCTGCTGGGCCCAGCAAGATCGGCAGAACGACTAACGTCCTCAGGCATGGGGAGGGGGAATTCCGGGGACTGGACAGGGCCGTAGACGGAGTCCAGCAGCTTCAGCGCCGTGGCCAGCTGTCCAGAGCCTTTCTGCTGGGCCCAGCAAGATCGGCAGAACGACTAACGTCCTCAGGCATGGGGAGGGGGAATTCCGGGGACTGGACAGGGCCGTAGACGGAGTCCAGCAGCTTCAGCGCCGTGGCCAGCTGTCCAGAGCCTTTCTGCTGGGCCCAGCAAGATCGGCAGAACGACTAACGTCCTCAGGCATGGGGAGGGGGAATTCCGGGGACTGGACAGGGCCGTAGACGGAGTCCAGCAGCTTCAGCGCCGTGGCCAGCTGTCCAGAGCCTTTCTGCTGGGCCCAGCAAGATCGGCAGAACGACTAACGTCCTCAGGCATGGGGAGGGGGAATTCCGGGGACTGGACAGGGCCGTAGACGGAGTCCAGCAGCTTCAGCGCCGTGGCCAGCTGTCCAGAGCCTTTCTGCTGGGCCCAGCAAGATCGGCAGAACGACTAACGTCCTCAGGCATGGGGAGGGGGAATTCCGGGGACTGGACAGGGCCGTAGACGGAGTCCAGCAGCTTCAGCGCCGTGGCCAGCTGTCCAGAGCCTTTCTGCTGGGCCCAGCAAGATCGGCAGAACGACTAACGTCCTCAGGCATGGGGAGGGGTATTCCGGGGACTGGACAGGGCCGTAGACGGAGTCCAGCAGCTTCAGCGCCGTGGCCAGCTGTCCAGAGCCTTTCTGCTGGGCCCAGCAAGATCGGCAGAACGACTAACGTCCTCAGGCATGGGGAGGGGGAATTCCGGGGACTGGACAGGGCCGTAGACGGAGTCCAGCAGCTTCAGCGCCGTGGCCAGCTGTCCAGAGCCTTTCTGCTGGGCCCAGCAAGATCGGCAGAACGACTAACGTCCTCAGGCATGGGGAGGGGGAATTCCGGGGACTGGACAGGGCCGTAGACGGAGTCCAGCAGCTTCAGCGCCGTGGCCAGCTGTCCAGAGCCTTTCTGCTGGGCCCAGCAAGATCGGCAGAACGACTAACGTCCTCAGGCATGGGGAGGGGGAATTCCGGGGACTGGACAGGGCCGTAGACGGAGTCCAGCAGCTTCAGCGCCGTGGCCAGCTGTCCAGAGCCTTTCTGCTGGGCCCAGCAAGATCGGCAGAACGACTAACGTCCTCAGGCATGGGGAGGGGGAATTCCGGGGACTGGACAGGGCCGTAGACGGAGTCCAGCAGCTTCAGCGCCGTGGCCAGCTGTCCAGAGCCTTTCTGCTGGGCCCAGCAAGATCGGCAGAACGACTAACGTCCTCAGGCATGGGGAGGGGGAATTCCGGGGACTGGACAGGGCCGTAGACGGAGTCCAGCAGCTTCAGCGCCGTGGCCAGCTGTCCAGAGCCTTTCTGCTGGGCCCAGCAAGATCGGCAGAACGACTAACGTCCTCAGGCATGGGGAGGGGGAATTCCGGGGACTGGACAGGGCCGTAGACGGAGTCCAGCAGCTTCAGCGCCGTGGCCAGCTGTCCAGAGCCTTTCTGCTGGGCCCAGCAAGATCGGCAGAACGACTAACGTCCTCAGGCATGGGGAGGGGGAATTCCGGGGACTGGACAGGGCCGTAGACGGAGTCCAGCAGCTTCAGCGCCGTGGCCAGCTGTCCAGAGCCTTTCTGCTGGGCCCAGCAAGATCGGCAGAACGACTAACGTCCTCAGCCATGCTGAGCTGGAATAACTGTGACTGGACAGGGCCGTAGACGGAGTCCAGCAGCTTCAGCGCCGTGGCCAGCTGTCCAGAGCCTTTCTGCTGGGCCCAGCAAGATCGGCAGAACGACTAACGTCCTCAGGCATGGGGAGGGGGAATTCCGGGGACTGGACAGGGCCGTAGACGGAGTCCAGCAGCTTCAGCGCCGTGGCCAGCTGTCCAGAGCCTTTCTGCTGGGCCCAGCAAGATCGGCAGAACGACTAACGTCCTCAGGCATGGGGATGGGAATTCCGGGGACTGGACAGGGCCGTAGACGGAGTCCAGCAGCTTCAGCGCCGTGGCCAGCTGTCCAGAGCCTTTCTGCTGGGCCCAGCAAGATCGGCAGAACGACTAACGTCCTCAGGCATGGGGAGGGGGAATTCCGGGGACTGGACAGGGCCGTAGACGGAGTCCAGCAGCTTCAGCGCCGTGGCCAGCTGTCCAGAGCCTTTCTGCTGGGCCCAGCAAGATCGGCAGAACGACTAACGTCCTCAGGCATGGGGAGGGGGAATTCCGGGGACTGGACAGGGCCGTAGACGGAGTCCAGCAGCTTCAGCGCCGTGGCCAGCTGTCCAGAGCCTTTCTGCTGGGCCCAGCAAGATCGGCAGAACGACTAACGTCCTCAGGCATGGGGAGGGGGAATTCCGGGGACTGGACAGGGCCGTAGACGGAGTCCAGCAGCTTCAGCGCCGTGGCCAGCTGTCCAGAGCCTTTCTGCTGGGCCCAGCAAGATCGGCAGAACGACTAACGTCCTCAGGCATGGGGAGGGGGAATTCCGGGGACTGGACAGGGCCGTAGACGGAGTCCAGCAGCTTCAGCGCCGTGGCCAGCTGTCCAGAGCCTTTCTGCTGGGCCCAGCAAGATCGGCAGAACGACTAACGTCCTCAGGCATGGGGAGGGGGAATTCCGGGGACTGGACAGGGCCGTAGACGGAGTCCAGCAGCTTCAGCGCCGTGGCCAGCTGTCCAGAGCCTTTCTGCTGGGCCCAGCAAGATCGGCAGAACGACTAACGTCCTCAGGCATGGGGAGGGGGAATTCCGGGGACTGGACAGGGCCGTAGACGGAGTCCAGCAGCTTCAGCGCCGTGGCCAGCTGTCCAGAGCCTTTCTGCTGGGCCCAGCAAGATCGGCAGAACGACTAACGTCCTCAGGCATGGGGAGGGGGAATTCCGGGGACTGGACAGGGCCGTAGACGGAGTCCAGCAGCTTCAGCGCCGTGGCCAGCTGTCCAGAGCCTTTCTGCTGGGCCCAGCAAGATCGGCAGAACGACTAACGTCCTCAGGCATGGGGAGGGGGAATTCCGGGGACTGGACAGGGCCGTAGACGGAGTCCAGCAGCTTCAGCGCCGTGGCCAGCTGTCCAGAGCCTTTCTGCTGGGCCCAGCAAGATCGGCAGAACGACTAACGTCCTCAGGCATGGGGAGGGGGAATTCCGGGGACTGGACAGGGCCGTAGACGGAGTCCAGCAGCTTCAGCGCCGTGGCCAGCTGTCCAGAGCCTTTCTGCTGGGCCCAGCAAGATCGGCAGAACGACTAACGTCCTCAGGCATGGGGAGGGGGAATTCCGGGGACTGGACAGGGCCGTAGACGGAGTCCAGCAGCTTCAGCGCCGTGGCCAGCTGTCCAGAGCCTTTCTGCTGGGCCCAGCAAGATCGGCAGAACGACTAACGTCCTCAGGCATGGGGAGGGGGAATTCCGGGGACTGGACAGGGCCGTAGACGGAGTCCAGCAGCTTCAGCGCCGTGGCCAGCTGTCCAGAGCCTTTCTGCTGGGCCCAGCAAGATCGGCAGAACGACTAACGTCCTCAGGCATGGGGAGGGGGAATTCCGGGGACTGGACAGGGCCGTAGACGGAGTCCAGCAGCTTCAGCGCCGTGGCCAGCTGTCCAGAGCCTTTCTGCTGGGCCCAGCAAGATCGGCAGAACGACTAACGTCCTCAGGCATGGGGAGGGGGAATTCCGGGGACTGGACAGGGCCGTAGACGGAGTCCAGCAGCTTCAGCGCCGTGGCCAGCTGTCCAGAGCCTTTCTGCTGGGCCCAGCAAGATCGGCAGAACGACTAACGTCCTCAGGCATGGGGAGGGGGAATTCCGGGGACTGGACAGGGCCGTAGACGGAGTCCAGCAGCTTCAGCGCCGTGGCCAGCTGTCCAGAGCCTTTCTGCTGGGCCCAGCAAGATCGGCAGAACGACTAACGTCCTCAGGCATGGGGAGGGGGAATTCCGGGGACTGGACAGGGCCGTAGACGGAGTCCAGCAGCTTCAGCGCCGTGGCCAGCTGTCCAGAGCCTTTCTGCTGGGCCCAGCAAGATCGGCAGAACGACTAACGTCCTCAGGCATGGGGAGGGGGAATTCCGGGGACTGGACAGGGCCGTAGACGGAGTCCAGCAGCTTCAGCGCCGTGGCCAGCTGTCCAGAGCCTTTCTGCTGGGCCCAGCAAGATCGGCAGAACGACTAACGTCCTCAGGCATGGGGAGGGGGAATTCCGGGGACTGGACAGGGCCGTAGACGGAGTCCAGCAGCTTCAGCGCCGTGGCCAGCTGTCCAGAGCCTTTCTGCTGGGCCCAGCAAGATCGGCAGAACGACTAACGTCCTCAGGCATGGGGAGGGGGAATTCCGGGGACTGGACAGGGCCGTAGACGGAGTCCAGCAGCTTCAGCGCCGTGGCCAGCTGTCCAGAGCCTTTCTGCTGGGCCCAGCAAGATCGGCAGAACGACTAACGTCCTCAGGCATGGGGAGGGGGAATTCCGGGGACTGGACAGGGCCGTAGACGGAGTCCAGCAGCTTCAGCGCCGTGGCCAGCTGTCCAGAGCCTTTCTGCTGGGCC
>JASANA010000111.1:0-11942 GCA_030248095.1 Ptycholaimellus sp. GST1_10
CTGATCCACTCCAGAATGGGAGGGAGGAAAAGCGTAGTCTGTAACATAGCCGCAGGGGAAGGTGGTGGGCTGTGCGACGTCGCCGAAGCGAACGACGGTGAGCTAGTGCGTGAAGCTGGGGCTGAGCATGTTGGAGAGCTTTAGCATCGTGTCCGCCAGAGACCCGCACTCCTTCCCGTTTCTTTACTTGTTCTACATTTGATATACACTGCTAGGGCGAAGCGAAATGGGGCGGCTAAATAGGCAGATGATAAGAAGCCAGACGGACAAAGTCCAATATGACGCTGAAGCAGCGCAGACTCCCCGCGCTCCGTTCAATCACCATGGATCGGAGGAAGTCAAAGCTACTAAGAGCAATAAGGAAATGGGTACATCTAAAGGGATGGGACAAGGTATCAACATGAAGCGTTGGGTCCCGCGTTCTTCAGCGAAGGCCCACGAGGCGCAGCTCTTCCTCCTCTCCCAGCTGGATCTGCTCTGGGTCGTAGAAGGTCAGTACCGACTCGGACCGGCGAACAGGAGCAGCGAAAGATGGGCCGCTGTAGGAGGAAGAAGCGCTGAGTGGCGTTGGAATGCGATGGGAGTAGGCCTTGCGTAGACTCGCTCGATCTTGAGGAGTGAGTTGAGGGAAGGATGAAGTGCGGGTGAGGGTGTCCTCGTCCTCTGGGCGGTAGTAGGTGGGCGAGCCGATGCTCACCTGCCTGCGAGGGGGACGGAAGGGAGGAAGAGGAGCTTGAGGTAGAAGAGCGGTGCTGTAGGGTTGGTCCTCTTCGCTCCGTTCTCCTCGCTTCCTCATCCAGCTGGTGAGGCTCGATCCAGGCCCTGGACCTCTGTCAGGCCAGCACTTGCTGAACAAGGAGACGACGGAGTTGACGATGTTGTCGATGGTGCGGATGATGGACAAGCCGCAGCTCGTGAAGCGGGCGAGGTAGAGCATCACCGCGCAGAGACCGACCATGGCCACGATGGACAGGGCCACTCCCAGCATGAAGTAGATGGGCTGCAGAATCCGGTCCTTCAGACTTCTCACCTCCACCTCACTCTTCCTTCTCACCTCCTTTAGTCCCTCCGTCATCGCTCCCACCATTCCAGTCGACGATCTGCTGTATTCCTTGATGTTTCTAGACACCTCCTCTGGCTCCCAGGAGAGATGACTGGAGAATTGCAGCATAGCCTCCACCTGTCGATCGATGCAAGGCATGTCGGCTGAGTAGGCTGCAAGGGCGGCGAAGGGTTGGAGGATAGGGACATTGTAGAGGGGAGGTGCGTCGAAGGTGATGTCAGGCGCTAATCTGTGCAAGTGTGGACTCATCAGGTAGGTGGCGAAGACGCCGCCTGTGAGGTTGCGGAAGTAGTCGCCGATCTCGCCTTCGTCCGTCTCGTCCACGAACTCGAATCTCGTCACCTGGTCGCAGTGCACCTCTGGACTGAACCAGGTCGAACTGCCTCCCTCCTAGAGAATCTGCCATTCATCAGCTCCACTGGCATGAACAGGCAGCTGTTTCCTGGCAGTAGAGAATCTGATGGCCATTCATCAGCTCCGTTGGTAGGGTTGAGATAGAAGAGCTGCCTGAAGATCTGGTACTGATGCTCTTCCAGCACGCAGATGCGGTGTTCATCCAGCAGGCGACTTTCATGCACGAACTTCGTCATGAACAGAGGTCTTCTCCAGCTGTGACAGAAGCTAGAGGCTCTGTTTCCTGGCAGCGCAGTGGAGGTGGCACCGCTTTCCCGCCCTACCTCTCTTGAGGATTCACCACCACCAGCTTCCTGTTCACCCTTCGGCAGGCCCTCTTTTGAAAGTAGGAGCAGATTAAATCCTTTTCGATGACCTCCTCTGCCCTGTGACACTGGCTGCAGAATGAAGATCACCTCGTGCTGGACTGCCACTTCTCATGAGGATGAAGTTCAAGTAGGTGACGGTCTTGTAGCCCCACCCTCAGCGGGAAACGCAATGTCCTGAAGTTGTCGCTTCATGCATGCCACATTTCTCAAGCTCGTAGGCCGTTGGTAGGGTTGAGATAGAAGAGCTGCCTGAAGATCTGGTACTGATGCCGGCGCGCAGATGCGGTGTTCATCCAGCAGGCGACTTTCATGCACGAACTTCGTCATCAAGGCCTACTCCCATCGCATTCAACAACGCCACTCAGCGCTTCTTCCTCGCTCTCCTACAGCGGCCCATCTTTCGCTGCTCCTGTTCGCCGGTCCGAGTCGGTACTGACCTTCTACGACCCAGAGCAGATCCAGCTGGGAGAGGAGGAAGAGCTGCGCCTCGTGGGCCTTCGCTGAAGAACGCGGGACCCAACGCTTCATGTTGATACCTTGTCCCATCCCTTTAGATGTACCCATTTCCTTATTGCTCTTAGTAGCTTTGACTTCCTCCGATCCATGGTGATTGAACGGAGCGCGGGGAGTCTGCGCTGCTTCAGCGTCATATTGGACTTTGTCCGTCTGGCTTCTTATCATCTGCCTATTTAGCCGCCCCATTTTCGCTTCGCCCTAGCAGTGTATATCAAATGTAGAACAAGTAAAGAAACGGGAAGGAGTGCGAGTCTCTGGCGGACACGATGCTAAAGCTCTCCAACATGCTCAGCCCCAGCTTCACGCACTAGCTCACCGTCGTTCGCTTTGGCGACGTCGCACAGCCCACCACCTTCCCCTGCGGCTATGTTACAGACTACGCTTTTCCTCCCTCCCATTCTGGAGTGGATCAGCGCATTATACACCAAAAGTCGAAAAACATAGACATAAGATTAAAACACCTCATTATTCTACTTTGCCCGAATTTCTCAATTCGTCCTCGTCCAACTCGAAAAAATAAACACAAGCTTATAAAACACCTCATTTTTCTACTTTGCACGAATTTCTCAACCCCTCCACTTCTTCTCAATTCACTAATCAGCTCAGCTCACCAACCATGGAGTAGGCAGGCTGGTTGGCCCATGAGGATGTGGCAGGGCTGCCGCCGGGCGGCATGGCAGCCTCGGCGGAGTATGGCTGGTGCACGGGGCCGCCGGCGGCGCTGCGAACGGGGAACTGGATGGAGTGCCGCTGCTGCTGCTGCTGCGGGTAGCCGGCCGGGGGGCCGTAGGGCAGCGCCGCGCAGCCGGGATAGAACACCGGCTGCTGCTGCTGTTGCCCGGGGTAGGCCTGCAGAGAGGATGCAGCTGGATTGGATGAGGGGAAATTGTTGAGGCTTTTTGAGTGCCTGGATAATTTGGGCGCAAAATTGAGGCTGAAAGAAGTTGTGGGCTTGTTTTTGCGCCTAAAATTTCGGGATTTTAGGGCTCCTATGAGATGGCTGGATTGGGGCTGAAAGCTAGGCTATTTGAATTGTGAGGCTATTCGAATTTTTCGAAAATTCAGGCACAAATTACAATAGATATTCAGGCACAATAGAAAGCAAGACCCAAATTTCCCCCAAATTTTTGGAGAATACAGACATCTTAATCAACAAGGTGTTCTCGGCTGTTGCCAAGATGCGCGGCCTCACCTCAAGACCGATTCAACCGATCTCAATGAAAAACCATGAATTATACATGTTCAAATTTTTGAAACATCAAGATTTTTGGTTTTTGACTAAAAATTTCAAATATTTCTCTTACCAGCTTCAAGACATTACTATTTCGGACGTACATTCCACAAATCAGCTAATTTCATTGAAAAACCATAGACTTATGCATGTTCAAATTTTCGAAACATCAAGATTTTGGGTTTTTGACAATAAATCGATAAATAACAAATATTTCAAAAATTCCTTTTGCCAGCTTCAAGATATTACTTTGCCGGAAGTACCTGCAAAAATTCAGCAAATTTCATTGAAAAACCAGTGATTTATGATTTTTCGTATTTTGAAACATCAAAAAATTGAGTTTTGGGCGAGAAACAAAAAATTACGCCAAGCGCCAAAAATGGTCCCGAGGCACCGCCTAGACGGACCTTCATGCAAAAAATCAGCCAATTTCGTTGAAAAACCGAGGAGTACGGGCCTCGGACACACATATATATATACTAGTAATATGGGTCAGTGGCCGCGCTTCGCGCGGCCACCCTTCTCATTTCTTTAATTTTTCCTATTCTTTCCACCCTTATCATTTATTTATTTTTATTGCTATACATTATTGCTAAACATAACAAAGATTTCTTAAAAATATTGTTCAAAACCATCAAGTATTTAACTTTAGTTAAGCAGATTAAACATCTATAATCAATGAGCTTCTGTGTATGCTGCTGCTCAGCAGTGCATACGAAAGCTTTGAAAGCAATCAGTGCTGCTTTACTCTAACTACTGCAGCCATCCTTACTAATCAATGCCTTGAAACATCAGCACCCTGAGTAGAGCTCAAATCGCGAAAATTGACTTCACTCAATGCGATTTTTTAATAAAATAATTTTGAAAAGTTGAAAAAGTAAATGAAAGGTCTTAAACAGAATTATTTTGCCTTGAATTCAAAAAAAAGTCTGACAAGAAAAGTCAAAAATTGGATGAGCAAGCAAGTTTCAAAGTGAAAAATGACCAAAATTGAGAACGTTTTCAATCACAATTTTTTTCAATGGAAAAATGGCAAGGACTTCCCTACATATGTTAAAGAACTCACTGAGATCTATCCAAAAAGCTATCATGTGCCACGATTTGATTAGAAACCATGCGGCGCCAAGGCCATCCCGAAAATGGCATCACCCGTATATAATAAGATATGCGGAAAGACGGACGCAAAAATAAGGTAACTGGTTAAGCTGGCCTTGGCCGCCCGCCGCTTCGGGCAGGGCGCCAGAGCTCCTCCGGCCTCCGGGCACGGGTGCTACGGCCCCTACGCTTCGCCTAGCATGCTTCGCATGCTAGGCTATGCTCCGGGGCCTCCGCACCCATGCCCTCCGGCCTCCGGAGCTCTGACTGCCCTGCCCTCCACGGCAGGCGGCCTTTGGCCGCGCAAAAACTTCAAGAGGCTTGGGCAGAACAAAGAGTCCCCCTAAAAAAGCCCGCCAATCAACCTGAGCAGGGAGGTCGGGGAGGGAGCCGGAGCCTGAAGTGGCGGGCGTGGGGATGCCGAGGGCCTGGGAGTCCAGTTCGCTCAGGTCGCCCATGCCCATGCCCACCATGGGGTCGAGGGGGGCGCCGGAGGGGGAGCCCCCGTGGGAGCCGCCCAGGCCCCCGTCCGAGCCCACAGAGTTCTGCGGCGTCAGCTGCAAACACACATTGTCTACTCAGTCGGCCCGAGTTTCACCAGTTTATTTTAGTCTCGAATATTCCGAAACGTTTGATAAGTCTCCAGGAATGACCATCATTATCAATGTTTCGGAAGTATCTTAAGTTTCTCACGAAAGGCCAGTTTCCGTTATACCATTTTACCTGCTGTCAGCTCTATTCAGTTCAATCACAGACACTGGCCAAGCAAGCACATTGTCTACTTGGCCCGCCCATGTTTCACCAGTTTAATTTAGTCTCGACTATTCCCAATCATTTGATTGCTCTATGGCAATGTCGATAATTATCAATGTTTCAGAAGTATCTTAGGATTCTCACGAAAGGCCAGTTTCCGTGATACCATGTTACCCGCTTTCACCTCTATTCAGTTCAATCACAGACACTGGCCAAGCAAGCACAGATGATAAAGAGGTGGAAAGCTAGCCTGAACAGAGCCGGGCGGCGGGTAGATGGGCATGGGGAGGGTGACGCCGGGCGGGAGGAGAGGGACGGCGACGTTGGAGTGGAGGGTGGGATCGGAGTGGGCCCGCCGCCAGCCTTGGTCCGGGGGCAGCTGGAGGAACTCGGGGCTGGCCGGCCCGCCCATCATGCCCGGATAGGGCGGCCCCATGCGGTCGTTGCTGTGCGGGCGGCCTGCAAAAGCGGCTGTTGAAGTTGGAGCAGAAAGTTTTGAACTTCTGGCCAGAATTGTGGAAATGATGTTTGGCTTTTGATAAAAGTAGATGCTTGAAGCAATTTTTATGAGTTGGCAGCGTCTGGACAAACCAGCTGAGCACTGCGAGCCTGTGGCAACTTCAATAGTTAGCAATTCTTGCATGGTAGAATTACTGCATTGCTCTCATGCGGCCTATAGGTTTCCTCCATGAAACATCACCAGCACTGTTTTTTCGATTAGTTGATTCAAATCGACCTATTTCTCAATTTGATCAAACTTTACCAAATGTTAGATAGAAATTATGGCTCATCTCATTACATTATTCTTATTAACTTCAACTCTCTCTCAATTTTAAACTTCTTTTCCAACTGCAACCTCAGCCCTGCGAGTAGCCACTTGAGAGCACCAACCGGGGGGATTGCCTGCGCGACACAGGACCGTTTGATTCAGGGACGACCCATGTTTTTTTTAAAATCTAACCAAATTTTACCAAGTTTAAGTTTATCTCATCTTCGATATATCCGATCCCAGATGTAATCCCAATCAAGCTTGATTAAATTACAATGTCAACTCTCTCGACCATTATCCAGGCCCTCTCACCATCAAATTTCTCTGCCAACTGCAACCTCAGCCCCCTGAGTAGCCACTGATGCACACCAACCAGGGGATTGCCTGGGCGAGACAGGGCCGCTGGCGGCCGGCGATGCCCTGGACTGGGGGCTGACGTGGCGCGGGGAGTGGGCGTAGGGATGGTAGCCGGGGTGTCCACCAGGACTGGTGGACGTCCGCTTGGCGTGGATCACCCGCGGATTGGGCCCGCCGGCCATCGCTGAGCCCGGGTAGCCGCCGCCTACCAGAGCCCCGGCGGCGGCCATCGCCTGCGCCGTGGCTGCGTCCATGCCCTGCATTGAGGTCTTTTGGAGGTTGGGGAGTGTCCGCAGGGGAGCAGGGACTGGTAGGGGGGCTTGAAGCTTAATGGTGAGCTGACTGGATGTTCAATTTTGAGTGAATTATTTTTAGCTCAAGTTCATGTAGGGCAAGCAGTGCCCAGCAGTGCCACAATTGGATGCAATTTCTAGTGATTCGGCAGCCTTCCAGCTAAAATTTCCACTGAGGCAAAAGATGTTTCAGTAAGGAGCTAGAAGGAAGCGAAGCAGTGGAGGAGAGACAGCAAAGCAGAAGCGGGGGATGATTACGGGAGGGGCTTTGCCGACGACGGCGTGGACGTTGGGCAGAGAGCCGCCGGGCCTGGGCCAGGAGGGCTGGTGAGGCCCTTGTCCCGCCTTCGACGTGGACGGAGACTGGGCCTCCTTAATCCAGCCATACTCCTTTTACTTTGGCAGAAGCTTTGAGCTTCAATAGCGTTGACAAAATTCAAGATTGTGATTGATTCCGCATTGTCAGTGCTATAAGGGGCATCCTACAGGCTGAGACATACTTAACAAATCGTGTTATTAAAGAAGAGCCTTACTCTTTTTTTTGGAGAAGTGTGATCCTTACTCTTTTTAAAGAAGCTCAATCATGTCTACGGATTCGGAATTGGCTATGCCCATACTTTAATTTGCCTGGCATCTCCTTGAAACATCCAACGGCTGAGGCTACCTAGTTTGTCAAATGCTGTGGTAATTTAATCCTACCAGGATCACCAGCTAAATCCACTAACACTGCGAAAATACATCATTTCTGCAGAAAATTTTGATGCTTCTAATATATCCTTGAAACATCGCCAGTTTGAGCCAAGACTTTGCAAGACCCTATGCTTCTTGCCTAAAATACCTAAAACACTGGTCCTGTTGAAATACTGGCAAGCGCTTGCATACGGCATTGGTGGAGGTGGTGATCCGTCGCACGTCCACCATGATGTCGTTGAAGGCCTGTGCATCCTCGTTCTGCTTCCGCGTGAGGATGGCTATCTTCTCGCTGAACTTTCTCGGCTGCCCGCTTCCAGACATCTGCAGCCCTTCCTCCTTCCACCAAATTTCGCGGCAAAACGGCAGGCCTCTAAGTGGCAGGGCCAGTCAATGAAACATCCACAAGTGCCGCCTGCTGCCCCCACCCAGATGCTGTAAAGCAATAAAAGCGGATGGGGGGGGGGGGCCTCCGCTCCTCCTCGGCGATCTTTTCGGGGCCCGACCTTCCAGCCAAGGGAGAATTAGACTGGGAAGCCTCGAAAACTGGCCACTCAAATTTCCAAGAGGCCGCCCCTTTGACAGTCTTTGGGTCAGGACTTGCGGGGGAAGAGCCGGGAGGAAGAATGGACGGCTGAGAAAGGGAGAGCAACAAAGTGGAGGAGCGGCCTTCCTGTGTAGATCATGTCCCTGGGAACAAAACGGCCCCCAGCCTCACTCTCTAGCCCTTCGATCGCTCAAACACAGCCCCCCAAGGCCCTAAAAAGGAGCTGCCTGCGAAACTCTGGCCCGAAAAGCTCAGCCACCAGTTGCACCGGGGGGTGTCTCCTTTTTGAGCCTTCTGATTGGACCCTAAATGCATCTTCACAGGCGTCCTAAACAAAGCCCAAGCATGCCTATGCCACTGCTCTCAGTTGTTCAGAGGAGGAAAAGGCTGGGAATAAATATGGAGGCAAAAATGGCAAAACTACAGCCTCCCTAATCATTCTATCTGATTCTGTCTGGCCTACTAATCCAATCAGTTTCCTCCCGGAGCCTGGCATGCCTCAACCGGCACCAATCGTTCACTGTCAAGGCATCCCAAAGCGAGGGGGCAGCTTGGGGGGCGCATGCGGGGGTGTGCGGGGGTACAAATTACGTGATAAACAGGCCGTGTAGAGGGGGGGCATAGGCGAGGCAGAGAGAGTATGTGTGGGTCGACGGGAGAACGCTGCTAGGCAGGGAGCTGGCAGCCTACTCCTCCTCCCCTCCCATCCTCCTCTATATTGCCTTCACTCCCATGCACCCCACACACACACACAGCCTTCCCCCCTTTTCAGCTCCTGCGCATCATCCTGCCGCAAAGTGCTTGTCTATAGCCTTCCACCCCTACAGTAGTCCATCAGATGGGCTAGTGCCCCCCACCCCCCTTATCCCCCTCTGCCAGCCAAGCCCCCCCCTCTTCACCCAGCTTTTATCACTCCGGCTATATGTGCACCTATATGCGCGTCCCGCCACTGCGCCGGGGTAGGTAGGCGCACAGGCCACAGACACAGGAGGCACGGAAGGAGGGAGCGGCAAAGCCATGGACGCCAGCCAGGTAGTAGTGGAGGCTTGGACAGTGGCTGCTGCTAACCCCTGGCAGAGAGGGATGCCCACGCGTGTGCCCCTGTTTGCCGATTCACGCACACTAACAAGGCTGTCCAAAATAACCCCTACAACTCCTCCAGCAGCCCCCTGCCCCCCACTAATCGACCATGACAAGGGAGAAAGAGCGTTGCCATGGCTTCAAGCAGTTGCCCTAAATTCACTCTCCCTGCGCTTGCCCTAACAGATGCACACCTGAACGCCGATGAGAGTCTGCAAGTGAAAGGGTGTAACAGAGGGTGTGACGGGGGCTTTGTGTGTGGTTGGTGCGGTCAAACCGCTTTGGGGCAAGGGCAGGTGGAATGAGAATCGAAGTGGCATGGGTACTCGAGAGGCAGAGGCCAGGCCTTTCAGACGTGACGCAAATGAGACGCCGCAAAAGTAGCTAGCTCAATTTCATTCAACCTTTGCGAGCGTCAATGAAGGTTATTTTTGGGGACTTGCGCGAAGCCATGTGAAGACGGCTGATTGCGAATGGCGCAGGCATGCGAAAAGTTGGCAAATGGCTGGGTGATTGGAGATTGGCTGCAACTAACCGAAGAGCATGTGGAAAGGAATAGGGGACATGGAAAAGCAAAGAGAAGAAGTTTGAGGAGGAGCAGTGGACGAAGGTGCAGCAGCAGAGCCTGGAGTACGAGTTTGACCCCTTTTACTCTGATGACTCCTTCAAGAAGGCCGAAAATGGTTGGGCTTTCCAAGAACGATTATTTCTATTTTCGTTAAGCTGTATAATTTGGATATTTGGCAAAATGAGTGAAATGAAATGGAATGAAAACATCGCGCAGTTTTTTGGGATTCTAAAATTATATGCAAATTTGGACTACGCTAAATTCAAGTCAAACTAACTAAAGGCTACTTTTTATTTCGCTGAAGATTGCGTCAAAGATCGCATTTGCTCAGTGTTAAACTTTAAAAAAATTGAGAGGGTGCTACCGTTTCTGTATGCTCCAACGCATTCTGTTCCAACGCTAGTTTTCTTTTCCATGACCTAATGTTTCACACATCGCATTTGTTCACTTTGTAAACTGCAAATTCGATGGCTTACCTGCCTTGCGGTGGAGTATTTTTTCAACCAGCTATGTTTCCAAAATTTCTGAATTTTCCCAGTGAGTATTTCCCTTTGAAGAGCCGCAGCCGGGGAAAGAGCAGGGCAGCAACTACCTGAGCATTGGGCTGCTGGGCGGCAGTTGCAGCAGCAGCACCGGCTCCAGTCCTGCAGCCAGTCTCGGGGCCAAGAACAACAATTCCCCGCTTGTGCGCAGCCACTACCTCACCGATGCTCTGGCCGCCAAGCCTATTCCGCCTTCGCACACGTTTGACCTGGCATTTGCAGCTTTGCGAATCATACTCACCTGTCTGATGTTTCTACTAGGAAATTTAATATTCAAGATTTAGAAACGTCTAATGATGTTGATCCACACACACCTATGATGATTGTGTTCGTTAAAATATTTATGAATACGCTGAACTTTAATTGTTTTACTGATTCCGAAACTAACGCTTGTACAAGTGGAAAAAATTTGAGATTGTTTTGAAATTTGAGGTGAATTTTGTAGACATCAAATTTTCAAAAATTTCTTGCTGACTTTTTAACATCATTATTTTCCATAAGCAATGAAAAAGCTTTGATTTTCGCTTTTCCAAAATTTAAAATTAAAATTTTGCCCTTCAGGTGGTTTCACGGGGTGCTGAGCCGCGGGGAGGCAGAGCGACGCCTGGCAGAGTTCGGCGCCGGCTGGCTACTCAGACAAAGCAGGGCCCAGCGGCCGGATCGTTTTGTTCTTTCCCTCCGACTGCCCAGTGCCGCTGTGCAGCACTTTAGGTTGTTTTTAGTTTTTCCGATTCAGCTAAGTAAAAACGAGCTTCGTGAAGTTTGTTCCGAAATATAGCTTGAATCAATAATTTTGGTTCCTCCGCCAGCCCGGTGTTGCTGTTCGGTACTCTGGCACTTATACAAATTTGTTGTTTTCGTATACCCATCATGAATCAATATCAATGTATATAAATTCACACCCAACCTCCGGCTGAAACCTCAGCCTGCAGGATCCGCAGCCTGCTGGGCCAGTTCTTCACCGGCGGCGCCCGCTTCGACAGCCTCCCTGCCCTACTCTCCCAACTGCTGGCCTCCATCGGGGCCGCTTCTCTAGGCCCCGTCCCGCCCCCAGCACCCTCACAGCCGCAGCAGGGGCGGCCCAGGAAGCTCATCGCCGAACTGGCCTTCACCGGGATGCCCGGCACAGCGGAGCTCAGCTTCCGCCGGGACGACATCTTCATTGTTGGTGGGACTGTGGGCCTTTTGGATGGGTGGAAGGGGGAGATTGTAGGAGGAGGTTCTTGAGGATCCAAAAAATTCTACCCTTTTTCAAATTAGCGTTAATGGGTGAAAGGGGGAGTTTCTAGGAGGAGGTTTTTGACCTTTCCACAAAATTCTGCCCCTTTTCAAATTGGGGAAAATAGGATGGTGGATTTTTGGTGAGGGATGATAGGTAATATTTTGAAGCATTTCGTTGAACTTTGAAGTGGCGTGATGTTTCTCGTCAAAATGGCCAATCGGCGAATTCTCCATAATCCTTTAATCAGGATCGAGGACAAGCACTCTAATTTTGGTTGCTCCCTTCAAAACGAACTCCTACTCCAGAAGGCTGGGTTTTTCAGGCTTGCTAAATTTTTTTAATTTTATCAAATTTAGTTTCACTTGCTTACGCGAATTTCTGATCTCTGTTCACTCTTCCGCTCTTTCAAAATCAGTTATTCATCAATCATAGTCCACAAGCAGTGCCAAATGCCATTACACTCTAAATCACCAGCCAGCAAAATCAAAAGCTCA
>JASANA010000112.1:0-18080 GCA_030248095.1 Ptycholaimellus sp. GST1_10
CTCCGCGGTCGAAAATAGATGCTTCAAATGGACTCAATGGTTTATTTAGTTGTTTTGTTTGGTGCACGTAAATCTTACAGTATAATAAGGAACAATGCATGATTTTAGAAACATGCATTTGCTAATTTTCTATGTTTGTGCATCATAATGCATTTTGTTACATCTCGCATGTCGCATTTGGAACAACAAAATTAATATCAAACTTTGAGTTCTCGAATTTAAAATATAAACACAATGTTAATTCTATCCAAAGCTTACGCACAGTAGTGAAATGATCACACAAATTCTATAAAAGTTAAATCGCAAATTGAAAAAAGTTCAAACTGTTCTTGAGTGCTTTAAAAGTTATTGATGGAAAAAGAAGCCCTGGCTTTGGCTGAGGAAGGGCTGAGGCCCATTACTGTTGCTTTGGTTAGTGTTGAGTTGAAGATGGCATTTTGGCTGCTGACCATTCTGGCCAATGTTGCGAGGCATATTATTGCTGAGCTTGGTGTTCTTTAGGGCATCAGTATGAAAACAATGACAGGCGACGCAACAATCATGACAGTGACAATTCCTTTAATACTGTTGCTCTTATCATGGGACAGCAACATCACTCTCATCATATGGCGACCCACATCATCCAGATTTATTAGATTGCCTTGCACAGCCTCGACAAGTTCCAGGACATCACACCAGCCGACTCACTTACTTCTTCAGTCTTTTAGTAGCCATCCTCTGCTACAGTCCAGCGGAATCTCTGCGAGGGAGCTGGCTCAGCGGTAAGGATGGAGTACTTTCTGGTATTTTAAATATTGGCAAGTATCTGAGCATGCAATAAATTTAAATCGTATTTATCTAATCCATCAATTACCTCCGAGTCGGTGATTTGACTGACAAAGAGTTTAAATTGGCAACTTCCTTCTCTATACAAGTCAAACGCCTCCCCCAAACTATAACAAAATCAGCTCAGGTATGTGCGGTAGATTGAACAAACCTTTTCATCTTGAAGGCTGTGAACAAAAGGGTTTTGACCTTCCTGCTCTAATTTTCAATGCTGCTTGTTAGCTAAGTCCAAAGACAACAATAAAGTTATTTGCAGAGCGGTGTTATCATGGCTGCGAATGATCCACCGAGCCCCGCCACCTTTGCCCATTTTAGACTACTATGCCTTAACCGTTTATGCTCCACTTAATTCAGCATTATTGTACACCAAGTCTCAGAAAACGCCAAACAATTATTTTCTCAAACCGTCTAAATCATAGTGCCATTTTGAAGGACATCCTCCGATCTTTTTTGGTTTTGTAAGGCATTGGAGAAGCAGCTATTTTATTCACCTAGACTAACAACAGTAGGTAAACAAATATTTAAATGTTCATTTTTGAACTTTTGCCCGGTTTTGATACCCATCAAATGAGCCGACCTGTATTAGTATATCAATCTAGTTTGAGCTCAATTGGAGATAGTTTGGCTGATAATGGTGAACAAGAAGTTGGTGGCAGGTCTTAATGGAGACTCGGAATGTTGAACTTCAAGACCTGCCTACCGCTTATGGGACATATTTAAAATCAATTTTGTTCATAAGAGCATTTTGGTTTTGTCTTAATGCAGTTCTTCATGGTTTAAGAGAGCTGGGATGACAAGAACCCGATTTTCTGAAGAGCTATCATTGCTGCTTTAGAAGGAGAGGAGGCCTGAAAAGGCCTGCCTGCTTATTAGCTATGTTACAGGATGGATAAACAATTAGACGTTTTGCTTTTTAAATCCGCTTGAAAGTTATGCCATTGTAAAAAATTACCTTGATTAGTTAATCAGCCAAAGTCGAGTTTCAATGGAGCTGAATTGGCCGAGCAAAACAAGGCAAATGACTATTGCATAAGTGATAGTTCTGCCCGTATATACCAGAAATATAATGAAGAATTTATCTTTGCTAATCGTTTAGTTTAAAATGCTATATTGTAGAACAGGTTTGATTTAGTAATTTCCCAACATTCGGTGTTCGGATGGCTGAGAATGACATGGGAGCAGGTAGACAGCGTAAGAGATGGTTTTGACCTGACCCCAGATTTCTACCCGGATGACCTGAGTTTCAGAGAAATTACAAAAGTGGGGCAAATTAACAGGGGATTAACCTTGGCCAAATCTAATCAGAACGGCGACTTGCCGGGGATTCCCTATAAAAAGCCATCCCTTCTATATGGAACAGCCAAAGCAAAGCACTGCCACCATTGCCATGGTGGATGGCGATTAGGCCTAGGCTTATCCGTTTATTGCCGTAGTTAGCTGATAACTGTTTTTGTCTACCTGTCGGACAGATCTTGCTACATTTCTGCAATATACTTCTCCGCTATGTGGGCATCTGTACTACCTGCATGGATCGTCGATCATGGAGGCTAGAATGTCTGGATGTTGTTTTGGCTCTGGCTCAAAGGGTGTAAGAAGAATTGACAATGGAACTCTAGAAGGATTTGCCGAGATCTGCTGAGAAGTGTTTAATTTTCTATGCTGAGCAATTGTGGTTTTGCAGATGTTGTAAATCCGATTGAATTGAATATTGGCGTTTCACAAATAGCATTAGCACAGAATGGCTTTAGTCGCGTAAAGCATATCAAAATGATACACTAAGACACACTGTTTTCAATGACACACTGTTTTCAAAGAATGATAGGTGTTACCATTGTAAGCAAGCAAAGATAATGATTGTAAGCAAGCATTTTGGATGAAATGTTTTCATTCTCGTATTGAAAATGCCAAATGTTATTTTGCTAAAACATGGGACAGGGCTCAAAAACACCGAGAATTATCAGTTGGGATATCACTGGGTGACACGAAATTTGGTGCGAGACATCGAAATAGGTCAAAAAGGAGGCAAACAATGACTGGGATGAACCGAGTTGCCTAAATCCGAACAAGTATTAGAAAATTTGGCCCTGGGCATTATTTTTTTCCTCATAACTCGTATACAAAACAAATTCAATGAATTGGGGAACCCCGCTGTTATAACTGTCTTGGTAGTTCTGCATGAGAAGAAACGTTCAGAAAAAAACTGTCAAATTTCGATTTTTTACTTTTCAGTTTTTCAAATTGATTGAAAGGTTGCTTCGTTTGGGACATTGTTACCTCATAACACCGAGCCCAACCGCAAAAAATTACCTCCATCTCCCTCAATGCCAAATGTAACTAATGGCTCCTAATAAATAGTCTTTAATGCTCATTTTTGCTAAAACGTTTGTTAAATTCAAAAATATAGAATATCAGAAGACATTTTGAATTTAAAAGAAATGACATCAATCACAAGAAATATTCAGCTTGAAAGCAGATGCCCTGGATGTCAAGAAGAATGGCATGAAATGCGACTATGGCTTGTGGACATAGCATTTGCACAAAATGTCACCAGTACTACATAAAAACTGCTGCTACATCACCTCAGAACTCCGTTACATGTCCGACAATAGGATGCAACATAACTTCAAGTTCCGGAGCACTTCAGCGATCTCCTCCAAATTTCCAATTGCAGGATGTGGTTGGCTCTATTCGAGAAATTGCTGCTGCTGTTAAAGAAGCTCGTCAGCGATTAGCCAAATTTGATCCACCAACACAGGGTTTATCATGGCACACTCTCTCTTATGTATCAAGTCAGTTTAGTCTTGGTGATGTAACTAATAACACACAATCATATCTATCACAAGGAAAGGTTGACTTTCTTAAGGAACAACTAGAAGATCTAAAATCTCAATTAGCTTCTTGTCAAAACACGCAGAAGAAATACAAATACCAAGGTCCCAAGCTTGCGATGAGTAATGATGATTGGGGTGTTGGTGCAATTCAAGGAACTTATGCTAATCGATATTGGTAATATAATTTTTACTGGCCCCTTTTACATAATTTCATAAAAATGTTCTTTTAATGTAAATAATTAACTTTCAATGTCAAAGAATAAAAACATGATTGCATCTATTATTTCAATTTTGACATTATTATATTTGCGTTTCTTTAAATTTTTCTAAAAAGGTAATAAACGAAAAAAACATGACTGGCAAATTTAAAATTGTCAAGCAAATGGCCCTCGAAAAAGTTTAAATTTAGAAATCTCATGAGATAGTTGCGTTTCTAATTATATAAACAATTTTACACCATGTCCTACTTTATTATGAAGCCTGTAATAAGTAGTATTTATTTTAGCCCCCATAAGAAGTAATTTGTAGGTTTTGCCTCACCATTTGCCATTTTTGACCGCGGAGCGGCCGAAGGGCCGCTCTTTCGTCTGTCTATATATTTTTTTTATATATATATACTATACTTTATTTCTTTCTATATATATATATATATATATATATATGTGCCTGGAAATGCTGTCCCCGGGCGAATTCTCAATGGATTTGGACATACTTTTTCCAGGAAGGTAATGATATTTTAGGCAGATCTGGAGGGGTAGACCCGGTATGTGAACACTTGAAACATTACTTTTTGGGTAGAAAGGTTGAAAACTGCAATATAGCAGTTTTTGCGTTGTAGCACCTTTAATCTTGAGAATTGCACAAAGACTTGCGTTTTTTGTTCACAAGTCATATATGACGATTCCAAATATATACTTACTTTTGAAAATGGTTGAGAAACCACAGACTTCATCTTGAGTGACAAACTTTCACGCACAACAATAGCATAAATAATCAGTAGCAGCTGAACGGCTGATAATTGAACAGAATACTTGAGTTTGTTTGTTCACAAGTCGTATATAACGATTTCAAATCTATGCTTACTTTTGAAAATGGTTGAGAAACCACAGACTTGCCCTCTTTTATGAACTTCATTTTAGTCATAATAATTAGTATTTCAGCTGAACGGCTGATAATTGAACAGAACACTTCCGTTTTCCCTTGAGTGACAAATTTCACAGCAATCATGCCTCCCCTCCCCCAACGCCCCAAACTTAGCATGGCATGGCATAATAATAGTAACAGTGAACGGCTATGAATTAACAAGGACTTGTGTTTTGCTGTCCCGCCGCACAATTCTTTTGAGATCTGATGAACTTCACGGCAGGAATTTTCCTCTAATTTTTGGATTTTGCTACATAAGGTGAGGCCGCGGTCACCTATTGCGCTTTGCGCCATATACTTGTTTAGATAAATTTAGCCTTTTTTTGATCTTGACAAAACAAAACATGCGAGGGCCTTGATTAACCTAGCAAATGTACTGAACATAACTTTTGTTATGCACAATGCAGTTACATTAATAATTGATAAACAGTAACGTAAAATAAAGCATATTTTCTCCAAGATCAAGCATTTCAAAAATCATTGAATTAAAAAGAATTAGCGTAATACACCAAAAATTATTTATAATTTAGTGACTAGAAGCACATGTAAGAGTGTGCATAAAGTAGCCCAATCAGATTATCAGAAAAAATGATCCAGAGATTATGCAGATATAGTAAACAAGCACATCACCAACGTCCTCTTCAACGCCATGCATAGGGGCCGTGCCCCTGTATGAAGTGGATGAAATTATTATATACTGGGTTATACTAACCCAACAAGTATATGGCGCAAAGCGCAATAGGTGACCGCGGAGCTTCACAGCCCACAAATTCCCAGGCAACTTAGCAACTTACAATTCCATACCAATGCTCTTAATTTACATTTTTAATGCTCATTTTTAATTTTTAATAAAAGTAATGTTTCAAATGCTCCGGGACCGGTTCCACCCATCCAGATCTTTCTAAAATGTTATTACCTTTCAGCAAAAAAAGTTTGTCCAAATCCGTTGAGAATTCGCCATTTCTCAAAATACCCAATTTTTCAACCATTGTACCCAAATAAGTAATGTTTCAAATGCTCCTGGACCGGTTCCACCCCTCCTTATCTTCCTAAAATAGCATTACCTTTCAGGAAAAAAAAAGTTTGTCAAGATCCGTTGATAATTCGCCCGGGGACAGCATTTCCAGATACCTATATATATATATACACATATATGAGGACAAAAATTTAGTAACCTCTATAGACTGCGGAGCGGCCCTTCGGGCCGCTCTGCAGTCAAAAATAGATGCTTCAAATGAACTCAATGGTTTATTTAGTTGTTTTGTTTGGTGCACATAAATCTTACAGTATAATAAGGAACAATGAATGATTTTAGAAACATGCATTTGCTAATTTTCTATGTTTGTGCATCATAATGCATTTTGTTACATCTCGCATGTCGCATTTGGAACAACAAAATTAATATCAAACTTTGAGTTCTCGAATTTAAAATATAAACACAATGTTAATTCTATCCAAAGCTTACGCACAGTAGTGAAATGATCACACAAATTCTATAAAAGTTAAATCGCAAATTGAAAAAAAGGTCAAATTGTTCTCGAGTGCTTTAAAAGTTAGTTGATTGAAAAAGAAGCCCTGGCTTTGGCTGAGGCCCATTACTGTTGCTTTGGTTAGTGTTGAGTTGAAGATGGCATTTTGGCTGCTGACCATTCTAGCCAATGTTGCGAGGCATATTATTGCTGAGCTTGGTGGTCTTTAGGGCATCAGTATGAAAACAATGACAGGCGACGCAACACTCATGACAGTGACAATTCCTTTAATACCGTTGCTCTTATCATGGGACAACAACATCACTCTCATCAAATGGCGACCCACATCGTCCAGATTTACTAGATTGCCTTGTACAGCCTCGACAAGTTCCAGGACATCACACCAGCTGACTCACTTACTTCTTCAGTCTTTTAGTAGCCATCCTCTGCTACAGTCTAGCGGAATCTCTGCGAGGGAGCTGGCTCAGCGGTAAGGATGGAGTACTTTCTGGTATTTTAAATATTGGCAAGTATCTGAGCATGCAATAAATTTAAATCGTATTTATCTAATCCATCAATTACCTCCGAGTCAGTGACTTGACTGACAAAGAGTTTAAATTGGCAACTTCCTTCTCTATACAAGTCAAACGCCTCCCCCAAACTATTACAAATCCAGCTCAGGTATGTGCGGTAGATTGACCAAACCTTTTCATTTTGAAGGCTGTGAACAAAAGGGTTTTCACCTTCCTGCTCTAATTTTCAATGCTGCTTGTTAGCCAAGTCCAAAGACAACAAAAAAGGTATTTGCAGAGCGGTGTTATCACGGCTGCGAATGATCCACCGAGCCCCGAAACTCTTGCCCATTTTAGACTACTTTGCCTTAACCGTCTATGCTCCACTTAATTCAACATTATTGTGTACCAAGTCTCAGAAAACGCCAAACAATTATTTTCCCAAACCGTCTAAATCATAGTGCCATTTTGAAGGACATCCTCCGATCTTTGTTGGCTGTGTAAAGGCATAGGAGAAGCAGCTATTAGATTCAACCTAGACCAACAACAGTAGGTGAACAAATATGTAAATGTTCATTTTTGAACTTTTGCCCGGTTTTGATACCCATCAAATGAGCCGACCTGTATTAGTATATCAATTTAGTTTGAGCTCAATTGGAGATAGTTTGGCTGATATTGGTGAACAAGAAGTTGGTGGCAGGTCTTAATGGAGAGTCGGAATGTTGAACTTCAAGACCCAAGGAGCTTGTAGAATTTGTCAAATCAAGTGGTTACACTAGAATTCCCATCTATGTTCATCCCGACAAAGGCAATATTGTTGGAATTTTACATGCTAGAGATCTAATTCTTTTAGATGTTGAGAATTGGTTGACTGATGTTGGTATGCTAGCAGCAACATTTCCACGATCTATAAAACTTTTTAACATTAACATGCCACTATTAAATGCTTTAAACGAACTTAGATGCGGTGTTCAAATGGCATTTGTTTTTGATTCAAATATTATCTAAAACGGCATACAACATCCATGCACCACTGAGAAACAAAGTAATTGGTATCATAACACTGGAAGACATATTTGAGGCTATTTTACATAGGGAAATAGAAGATGAATTTGATGTAGATACAGGTTGAGGAAAGAACCATGGAAAACAGAGCACTCTACTTCAAAATGAAAGTGTGCTTCAGGTTGGCAAAATTAGTGAAAAATGAACATCGGAAAATGAAGTACCAAGCATTGCTGCTCATTTAAAAAAGTCGAATAAAGAAGTTTTTGGCACAAATGTACTCACAACTGGAGTGCTCAACCGTTTAATTACTAGCTGCTTAAGAAAAACTGTGGTAATACATGAGCAGGTAATTTTACAACATGGTAAAAAAGGCAACACATTCATTTTGTTTTGGGAAGGTATAGCATTAGCTTATAGTTCTGATATGCTTAAGTCGTTTCATAATGTAAGAAAATGTAATCCTCTAGAACAGTTTGGCCTCAGTGCTTTCATAAATTTACAAAATGCTTTGCAACAAAATGAACATTTTAAAAATGAAGCAGAAACTAATATTGTCAAAAACTTTTTCTGGAATCCTGATTGCACTGTTAGCCTTACACCAGGTGAAGTTTATATTTTACTCCAAATTACATTGGATGAATACCTAAGTGCCTTTCGATGTTCTCTGGCTGAAAGATCTGCATTACAATGTGGAGTATTAAGCATGAAACCACCAAATATAACACTTTGCCTTAAAAATACTCCAGGCCAACCAGAAAACTACCAAATGTCCAGTATGTCTAGAAGTGATGGTAATGAAAGCTAAGACACATAAACTTAATTAATGTGCATTTTACTACTGTTTTTATTAAATGTTTAGGTATTAATGGTGATTACTTAATTTTTTGATTTTAAAAAAATATGTATTTATACTTTATCGAAAAAATTCCCAATCTTAAGTAGATTTCAAAGGACAGCCAGTTCAAGGGGCTAAGGACAGCCAGTTTGAAGATAAATGTTTACTATTGGCTCCATTTTCTGGACTATTTCCTTAAAATGGTAGAGAGACTGTGACTTGGTAACTATTGTTGCAATTAATGTGGATGCATTATGCCAGATGAACCCATTTTTGAGAATGTTTTTTGACTTTGGGGGATGACATGCTCGGGAGATTGGCTCTAAAATCGGGAGATTGGCCTTCTCCATCAATAAAAGGTCATTTTGTCATAGTCATGATCAAATCATTGCAATTCTAGCACAAAATAGCCTCCCTGCACTGGCAGGGATCATTTCATTCATATTATATTTTTAGGCTGTTTAGATGATGTTTTGCTTCAATTTGAATGATTTTGGACGCAATGTGCTAAAATTACCCTCAAAATGTCTCAGATACAATAAAAAGCACGTGATAAGCCTAAATTAATAAAATTTAGCAATCTAATGCTAATCAGAGGTTAACCTGCTGCCACAAAGGCCAAACGTGGTGAGTTATGATATCTTTCTTCTATGCAAACCAAAAACTCTTGGATGAACACCTCTGCCTTTGTCTCACACTTATCTTCAGTTCTGATTTGGCAGCCAGTTTATATTTTTCATCCAATGGACTTTCCAGACATCGCTCAGGATTGGCCAAGCTAACCAGTTCTCAAATGGACACACTGAATAGGAGCGCCCTCACCAAAAAGCTTGATGAGCTTGACGAATGAATGAGCTTTTCAGAAGCGGCAGATACACAATTGGCTTACAGAGTGTAGTCTCCCTGATTTATTCATCCAAGTGGGGAGTTGACCTCATTACCTTCAGTCTTTTCGAGTCACTGCAGGACTCAGGTGGCGTTAGAAGCCTAATGACATGCAACTGCTGCTCTAGGGCGTATCAGGGCTTTGTTGTGGCCAACGCCAACAGAATCATGCTAATAAGGTCAAGTTTTGACCTTTAGGCCGCTCCACAGTCAAAAATAAAAAAGCATAATGTTGCATTATGTTGATAGGTTGATAGGTGATAGTTGTTTTAATTGATTGAATAAGTTTTGATGTTAGATGTAGGACTTTGATGATTCACGAAATCCTAAACCTTCTAAAACGTTATGCTGTAGCTACTTTCAAAAACTCAAAAATTAAATAGAGGCAAAAAATGCAAAATGGTGATTTTCGTGACTCATCCAAACCTCTCAAGAACCAAACCTCGCTGCTGTCCGCGGCTTCTGCCTAGAAAGACTCCTCCAGCTTCAATGCCATTTACACCTGGCCCTCCCATCCTAAAGACCAGATTACACTGATCTGTATTTGGATCCAGCGCCACGAGGCCGCGCCTCCAAGGAATAGTCCAAGGAATGGTGGAATAGATGACTTTTCAATCCTGCCATATCCTTTCCTTATATTACACTAACACTCCGCTCTCAGAGACTCATTGAAGAAGGGTTTCTCCCAGTACATTATCCCATTGTTTCAGTGCCATTGTGCAATAATTTGTTTGGTTAAATGTTTTTGGATGTGGAACACCCGGCCTTCGACCCACTACCTGCCTTTCCTTGCCATAGAGGGGCCTCTGGAGGATGAGGGGATTGGCAGTGTGCTCCTTGGTCACAGGGTCCACAAAGGTCTCACTGTCTGCATACCAGATGAGCTTCTTGCTGAGCAGCTGGTCCATTGAGGGTATGCCTTCCTCCTCCTCCTCTTCTTCCTCCTGGACTTGATGCCTGTTGCTGGTAGCCTCCATTTCCTCCTCCTCTTCTTCTTCCATCTCCCCTTCTTCTGATTCCTCCTCATAGGCTTCCCATTCTCCTTCATCAAAGAAGGCCTCTTCCTCTGCCAATTCTGAATAGCCTTTGTTCTTTGCCTTCTTTTTCTTCTTCCCCACCTTCTTCTTCTTCTTTGATGGCTCTTCCTTCTTGGGCTTGGTCTTGACATTGTCTGGGTGAGCTGGAGACTGCTTGTTGGGCACTGGCTGAACGTAGCACCATTCTGTGGGAAGGTGGTGGACCTGGCAGTGCTGGCAGCAGCGTTTGCCACATTGGTGGCTGGCCAGTTTGTTCCGGCTGGTCACCAGGTTGCAGAGCTGGCACTTGGTCTGCTTCTTGCACTGTTTCTTCTTGTGGGCTTCATAGCAGCCTAGGGTGGTGAAGGTGCGGTTGCAGTCCTCACAGTGCTTGTATGGCTTCTCTTGCTGATGGTTGTCCTGGTTCTGGCAGATGTCCAGCTTGCAGTGTCTGCAGGAGGCTAGGCTGCAGTGGTGAGAGGCTTCTCTGTAGTAGGTCTTCTTGCAGACTGGACAGAACTTGCACTTCTTGCCATAGAATCCTGTCATGCTAGTGATGAGCACTGCATGGGCTTTGCCTTCTTGTGGCTCTGGGACCAGGTCTTCTCTGATGAGCAGGTTGATGTGGTGAGGGGCTTGGGCTTCTCCATAGCTGTGGCTGGGTGGCTGGTCACAGGTGTAGATGTTGATCTGGTAGTCTTGGCCCAGGTACTGCTGGAACTGCTGGATTTCTTCCATGGAGAAGGGTCCTTGAGCTGGCTCTGCTTCTGCATTCTCAACCAGCCGCTTGGCATCCAGCAGCAGCTGCTTGGAGTAGCGGTAGCGGTGGAAGTCTGTCTGTTTCTTCTCCCTCTCTGGGTCCACTTCATCCCTTGGCTTGATGTCCAGCTGCTGATGCTTGAGGGCCAGGCAGATGCACAGGGGCACGCAGAGGTTCTTGTCTTCTTCTGTGAACTTGACCTTCTCAAGCAGCCTTTTGGGCATGGGGTTCAAGTAGGAGTTGCTCTTGGTGATGTAGGTGTACATGGAGATCTCGTTGCGGGCCTTCATTCCAGTGGGGATGCCTCCTGCAGGTCCTGGAGCCTTGGCCTTGGGCTTGAAGGTGACCAGGGTGAAGGTGCAGTCCTCGATGCAGAAGCCATTGCCCTCCACAGCCTCCTCTGGCCCCTCCTCTGCACCCAGGTTGAGCTTGGGGCTCTGCTCTGCCTCCACCAGGAACTGGGCCAGGCTCTCAAAGTCCAGTTCCTTGATTGGTGCTCTTCTGCTGGGCTTGACCTTTCAAATATCCTGTCCAATAAAATAGGCCACTGTTAACTGGATGTTTAGATGACCTGTGTATTCAGGATGGGGTTCTCCACAAAGACCTGACCAATTAGGTCTGGGTCCTTGTCCTTGAGGATGGTGTGGAAGGCATGGTAGAGGATGGCTTCCAGCTGGGCCATTCGTTGCAGGGGCTCCTCATCCAGCTGATGGGTGATGTTGAGGTGGAAGGCATGCTCTGTGACTTGGCCTCCTCTGAACTTGACAGGATCCTTGGCCTGGATGCTGTAGTAGCTTTCAGGATTGAAACCCTCCAGCTGGTGGGAAGGTTCATCTTCTTGGCCCTTCAACTAGCTTTTAGTTATCACTTGCTTTTAGCAATGTTTATGCTTTACTGATTCCTCTTCAGGAGTTGCCAGCTCAGAGGTTGGTTGCTGCTGCTGAGACTGCTCCTCTTCCACTTCTTCCTCCCCTTTCTCCTGGTTCTGATCCTCCTCCTCTTCCTAAAGGCTTCAGTTATCACTTGTTTTTATCATGTTGTTTGTAGGACCTCTGATGATGTGCTGTCATAGTCCACCAGAGGCTTGGCCTTCTTTGCTTGTGGTTGGCTGAGCTCCTCCTCTTCATCCAGCTCCTCCTCCCTCTCCCAGCTCTCCTGGTCCAAGTCCTTTATCTTCCTTCATTTTGACTTTCAACAGATTGAAGAGAGTTTGCAACCTCTTCCTGATGCAGGGACTTGCTGGAGAGAACTTCCTCTGAGCTGGCTTCATGATGACGTTTGCTGCTGCTGGAAGCTGTAGCAGCAGCAGCAGCTTCCTTCTAAAGGATTCCAATTGCTTTTGTTTGGAAGCATAGAGTCCACCTTTTTCAGGGACAGATCCAGGGGTTCCTCCTGCTCTGCAATCACTTGGGACAGTGACAGATCCAGAGGCTGCTCCTGATTCTCCATCCTGATTGAATTCTCTGCTTGTTTCTCTGCAAATACTTGTACAAAAGAGTGTTCAATGCTAGAAAACTGCATGTCTCTTACATCACACCCTTCTCTGGCAGCATGCCCCTGGCTTCATTTGATGCTCAGGCACAGCACTTGGGCCATTCCCTGCTGGGTCACTGTAGCAGGGGATGGCTGGCCTTGACTTGCTTACATGTCCAAGGTCCTGCCCCGGAGCTTCAACACAGGGGGGAAAATGGCTGGCTGAGCTGGTAGGCCCTGCCACCCTCCTCACTGCCAGCAGAGATGGCTCAGTTGGTAGTGCTTCCGCCTCTGATCTTCCCTGCTGCTCACTGCGAAGCCACTCCCTTGCCTGTCATAAGGGACCTGTTCCTGGTTGTTCAGGGGTTGCTTAGCAACTGCGTATCTCCCAGCAGTGAGCAGCACACAGGGTTGATCTACCCTAGTCTACCAGCAACTGGGGAGCCTCCAGGGGATGAAACACTCCCCCTCTGTCTTCTTTTTGCTTTTTTTATTTTTCTTCTTCTGTTGATGTGCAGGTCCCAGCCCTTGGACCATTTCCCTCTTGGGTTACTGTAGCCTGTCTCAGCACAGGTCAGCAGGTCCTCCTGCACCACCCTTTCCTCCAGCCTTCTCCAGGCATAGGTCTGCATAGCTCATGTGGTAGTGCTCTAGCTCCAGTTATGAGGATAGTCTGGTTCAAACCTCCCCCCTTGCTTTTGTCTTTCCTTTCTTCTTCAAACTTCTAGGTGGACTTGGTTGACATTAACTTGTTTGTTAAGGAGGGATGAGCAATTTGAAAGTGAAAGTGATGAGGAGTTATTAGAAAGTGAAAGTGATGAGTCATTAAGTAGAGATGAGCAATTAGAAAGTGAAAGTGAAAGTGATGAGTCATTAAAAAGTAAAAGTGATGAGTCATTAAAAAGTGAAAGTGATGAGCAAGCAGGAAACCACTCTCATTTTCAATGGGACTTTGAAAAAGGCGGGCATTCAAACACAGGCACTGGAGGGTGCTGATTAGTAGTAGACCGCTGGAAGCATTTTGCAGCCCTACTCCACAAAACTTCACATACCCTTGCTTTTGGGGGTACATTGAGGCTGATTTCCAAAAAATAGCTCGTTTTCAAAATGGGCTTCAGTCTTCAGTTTTTGGTCTTCAGTTAGCCCCATGCGAATTAATGGGATAGGGCTACCTCAAAGCCGTCTACATGTAGCCGGCTACTTGAAGCCCAAAATTTTTGGCGATGAAGAGAAGGATGTCGGCCCTGCTCAACACTGCCTGCAACCGCGGCTGCTGCAACTACCACCAACCCATCACCCTTCCCAACCTCGGGCTATCTTTCCTCTTCCTCTTCCCCATCTTCCCCTCCTGCTCCACATCCTCCACCTCCTCCATCTCCTCCACCACCTCCACCTTCCCCATCTCCTCCACCTCCTTCTCCTCCTCTTCCACCTTCCGCGAGCCTCTTCCATAGCCTTTTCCATCTCATTCTTGACCTATTGCCACATTATGATAATTAGCTCTCCTCCTCCACCTCTAAACACACCACAACCGATAGAGAAGGATCCATAAGCTGACGCAGTAGCCTTAGGTCAACCCACTTAGCCACAGAGACCCTAAAAATCATGCAACATGACAATATACTTGCTTATATTTTAATCCTTAGACTGCAGCAGAGTTAACGCTCCTGCTTCTGCACTCTTTTTGTTCTCAATTACTGATTTTGACCGCGGAGCGGCCCGAAGGGCCGCTCCGCAGTCTATAGAGGTTACTAAACTTTTGTCCTCATATATATATATGTATGTATTTCTGGAAATGCTGTCCACGGGCGAATTCTCAACGGATTGGGACAACATTTTTTTTCCTGAAAGGTAATGCTATTTTAGGAAGATCTGGAGGGGTAGACCCGGAATTTGAGCATTTGAAACATTACTTTTTTGGGTAGAAAGGTTGAAAAATGGGGTATGCTGTAAAATGCTCAATTCTCAACGGATTTTGACAAACTTTTTTTTCACTGAAAGGTAATAATATTTTAGGAAGATCTGGAGGGGTGGAACTGATCCCCGAGCATTTGAAACATTACTTTTTTGGGTAGAAAGTTTGAAAAATGGGGTATGTTGAGAAATGGCGAATTCTCAATGGATTTGGACAAACTTTTTTTTTGCTTAAAGGTAATAACATTTTAGGAATATCTGGAGGGGTGGAACTGGTCCCGAAGCATTTAAAACATTACTTTTCTGGGTAGAAAGTTGGAAAATTGCAATATGCGGTTTTTGCACTGTAGTACCTGAAGTCTTGAGAATTGCACAGAAGAGTTGATTTTTTTGTTCACTAGTCTTATATGTCGATTCTAAATCTGTGCTTACTTTTTAAATTGGTTGAGAAACCACAGACTTGATTTTTGAGTTACAAAGTATCATATAAAGGATGCGCTCCGCGGTCACCTATTGCGCTTTGCGCCATATACTTGTTGAGAATGTTTTTTGACTTTGGGGGATGACATGCTCGGGAGATTGGCTCTAAAATCGGGAGATTGGCCTTCTCCATCAATAAAAGGTCATCTTGTCATAGTCATGATCAAATCATTGCAATTCTAGCACAAAATAGCCTCCCTGCACTGGCAGGGATCAGTTCATTCATATTATATTTTTAGGCTGTTTAGATGATGTTTTGCTTCAATTTGAATGATTTTGGACGCAATGTGCTAAAATTACCCTCAAAATGTCTCAGATACAATAAAAAGCACGTGATAAGCTTAAATTAATAAAATGTAGCAATCTAATGCTAATCAGAGGTTAACCTGCTGCCACAAAGGCCAAACGTGGTGAGTTATGATATATTTCTTCTATGCAAACCAAAAACTCTTGGATGAACACCTCTGCCTTTGTCTCACACTTATCTTCAGTTCTGATTTGGCAGCCAGTTTATATTTTTCATCCAATGGACTTTCCAAACATCGCTCAGGATTGGCCAAGCTAACCAGTTCTCAAATGGACACACTCAATAGGAGCGCCCTCACCAAAAAGCTTGATGAGCTTGACGAATGAATGAGCTTTTCAGAAGCGGCAGATACACAATTGGCTTACAGAGTGTAGTCTCCCTGATTTATTCATCCAAGTGGAGAGTTGACATCCTTACCTTCAGTCTTTTCGAGTCACTGCAGGACTCAGGTGGCGTTAGAAGCCTAATGACATGCAACTGCTGCTCTAGGGCGTATCAGGGCTTTGTTGTGGCCAACACCAACAGAATCATGCTAATAAGGTCAAGTTTTGACCTTCAGGCCGTTCCACAGTCAAAAATAAAAAAGCATAATGTTGCATTATGTTGATAGGTTGATAGGTGATAGTTGTTTTAATTGATTGAATAAGTTTTGATGTTAGAGGTAGGACTTTGATGATTCACAAAATCCTAAACCTTCTAAAACGTTATGCTGAAGCTACTTTCAAAAACTCAAAAATTAAATAGAGGCAAAAAATGCAAAATGGTGATTTTCGTGACTCATCCAAACCTCTCAAGAACCAAACCTCGCTGCTGTCCGCGGCTTCTGCCCAGAAAGACTCATCCAGCTTCAATGCCATTTACACCTGGCCCTCCCATCCTAAAGACCAGATTACACTGATCTGTATTTGGCTCCAGCGCCACGAGGCCGCGCCTCCAAGAAATAGTCCAAGGAATGGTGGAATAGATTACTTTTCAATCCTGCCATATCCTTTCCTTATATTACTCTAACACTCCGCTCTCAGAGACTCATTGAAGAAGGGTTTCTCCCAGTACATTATCCCATTGTTTCAGTGCCATTGTGCAATAATTTGTTTGGTTAAATGTTTTTGGATGTGGAACACCCGGCCTTCGACCCACTACCTGCTGTCGCTGCCTATGACCATTGCACCAAGTATCAAAGCGGACTCTTCCCTCACCTCTGGACGGACAATCGTGACTGAGTGACAGAACAGCTGCATGAAGATGCACGACAGCTGTTCCCACCAGAGCCCAAGGAGGAAGAGCAGGCAGCCGCAGCGCAAACCTCCACCTCGCATCCTGGCCCTCTGCTTCCAGCTCAAGTCACAGCCTCGTCTTCGCAGGAGATTTCAACACCCATGGCTCCTGGAGTCGAGGATTGGATACCAATGAGGCGGGTGCAGCAGTGGAGGAGTGGACAGCCAGCGAGAGCCTCATCATCCTTAACTCTGGCGATGCAATACTCATCCAGCCAGATAGGCTCTGCCTCAGTCCCGGACATGGCCATCTGCGACACCCAGATCTCCACCAACGCTCACCTCACAGACCTACCCATCATAGGCTCCGATCATCGCCCCACCCTCCTCATCATGATCTCCATGAAATCCAAGAATTGTCAAAAAAACCCTCCTAGCTACAAATTGAAGGAGTAATCATAAATGTATATCCAAATTGAACAATTGGCCAGATTTCAGCAGGGCTCTACATTGAACAAACTAACAATTGAAATGAACACAAACACTTTTAGGTTACACTTAAATTGCTTAGTGTAGTTTAAAATTAACTGATTTGGTTTTTGCGTTGATGATATTTTTTAAATTTAAATCAAAATTAAGAAGCTATGCACTTTTAACATCATAAAAAATTTCAACATTATTACAATGATTGATCTGAACCCCATTCTCAATTCAATTGTATCTAATAGTTAAAATGAACACAAACACTATTAGGTTATACATAAATTTATCAGTGTATTTTAAAATTGATTGATTTAGCTTTTGCATTGTTAATATTATTAAAATTGACATCCAAAATTTAGACGGTTTGCAATCTTAACATTATAGAAAAATTTCTACAACATTACAACAATTGATCTGAACCACATTCTCAATTCAATTGTAGCTAACACGTAAATTGAAAAACAAAACATTCAATTCCTAAGAACAAAAACAAGTATATGGCGCAAAGCGCAATATTTGACCGCGGAGTGCACTGTAAATATGAAATTTTGTCACGCAAAAAAAAGCATGTCTGTGGTTTCTCAACCAATTTCAAAAGTAAGCACAGATTTAGAATCAACATATAAGATTTGTGAACAAAAAATCAAGTCTTCTGTGCAATTCTCAAGACTTCAGGTACTACAGCGCAAAAACCATATATTGCAATTTTCCAACTTTCTACCCAAAAAAGTAATGTTTCAAATGCACGGAAACCGGTTCCACCCCTCCTTATCTTCCTAAAATAGCATTACCTTTCAGGAAAAAAAAAGTTTGTCAAGATCCGTTGATAATTCGCCCGGGGACAGCATTTCCAGATACCTATATATATATACACATATATGAGGACAAAAATTTAGTAACCTCTATAGACCGCGGAGCGGCCCTT